>ML778082.1:205527-229145 GCA_009831015.1 Picea engelmannii | reverse complement strand
AAAATGTCTTTCCAAGAGGCGAATTCGCAAATAAACTCTTAATAATGTAGGACTTCGAATAGAATAGACATTACTTAACTGTAGCACCACTAGCTGCGAGTCAAGTCGCACAACCAAACGACGAATTCCAAGAGAGATAGCATAAACCAATAACTCAATCACAGCGCTATACTCTGGGATGTTGTTGGTTTCCCGCCCAAGACATACACCTCGTAAAGATATAAGCTCGTTTTTTGGGGCATAGATAGCCCAGGCAGCGGAAGCTAGGTTTCGAGTACTATGGCTAGCACCGTGAGCGAAGCCAATATAAGGTAGCGAATACTCCGACATCTAGCAATCAAAACTCAACGTAATCGTAAGGGTAGAGACCAAATAACATCAAACTCAAAGCTTAAAATTAATCACACACACTCAGTATGATACATAAAAATACAAGTACTTCATGCACAAATGACTCATGCATAGTACTTCTTTAAGTACAACCCATTTCTGGGTTCGCTCAAAGGTACCCCATCATAATCCACTAGCTCATATGCCCCCTTTGCCAAAACTTTGCTAACAATGTAAGGCCCACGCCACATAGGTTCGAACTTCCCAGCCCCTAAGACATCTTTATCTTGTTCATATAGAAGAACAAGATCTCCTTCAGAGAAGACACGAGGTTTGACATGCTTGTCATACTGTGCCTTAACACATTTCTTCTGGGCTTCTAAAACAAGAGTAGCATCACGGAGAGTCTTATCTAGTCGCATTAGATACAACAGACGTTCCTCTTCAGCAGAAGTATTTGGTAAAAGTTCTACAGCTAGTTTCAAAGACGGAATATCACATTCTATTGGCAGAATGGCTTCCATGCCATAAACTAATCGAAAAGGCATGAATCCTGTGGCAGACTTAACAAATGTCCGATATGCCCACAATTGCAAAAATAACATTGTGTGCCAGCTGGTTTTATGGATTCCTATCATCCGTCGAATCATAGTGATGAGAACTTTATTGATGGCTTCGACATGGCCATTAGCCTGTGGATAATAGGGGGTTGAGATATCATGACGAAGGCCCAACTTCTCCGTAAGTTCAGACATCATATTATTTCTAAAATGACTACCGTGATCGGTAACGATAGCCTGAGGAACACCAAAACGAGTAATGACATGGTTGAAAAGGAAAAGTGCTACAGTCTTCCCAGTGTTATCGAATGTCGGCATTGCCTCGGCCCATTTAGTAAAATAATCAACAGCAATAATAATGTAACCATGCCCCCCGGCCGAGTGAGGGTGAAATGTCATAAAATCAATGCCCCATTTAGCGAAAGGACCTACTGAGACTACAGGATGAAGGGGAGAAGGATGCGACCAAATCTTCTGATTATAGGTCTGGCAGGCATGACACTTCTGAACAATAATAATGCAGTCATGAAACAAGGAAGGCCAAAAATAACCTACACGCAAGATTTTCTGAGCAGTAGCATACCCAGACATATGACCACCACATGCTCTAGAGTGGAAATCATTCAAAGTTTTCTCAGCTTCGTCGAAAGTCAAACACCACCGAAAGACAGAGTCAATGCCTCGATGGTAAAGAGTATCGCTGAGGATAATATAATGACGTGCTTGATAGCGAACACGACAGCGTTCGGCACTGGACAATGCAGGCCGAAAAGTTTGAGTTTGGAGATAGATAATGATATCTCCGTACCAAATATCGTCGGTAATGATAAGGAAAAGTGACTCGTCAAGTAACGAATCCACTGCTACCTTTTCCGTTGCAGTGTGGGGAAAATCACAAATCAACTCAGTGAAAACTAGGGACTTCTTCGACGTGGCACGATCAAATTCCAAATCAAAATCCTGGAGAATAACAATCCACTTGGAGTACTTGCCCCCCAGCAATTGATGTGTCAATATGTGTTGCATGGGGTTACAGTGTGAAATCACAGTAGTCTTCCTAGAGAGAATATAGTGACGAAAACGTTGGACCGCTTGGACAGCAGCCAAGGCCAGTTTCTCAACATGTTGGTACTTGACTTCTGTAGATGATAAATTTCGACTCAAGTAATAAATAACATGTTCATCGTGGTTATCATCCTCCTGAACGAGGACCACACTGATGGTATACTCAGATGCAGCTAGATAAAGAAAGTAATCTCAACTGTAATCCGGAGGGAAAAGAAGAGAATCTTTTGTGAGGGACAATTTTAAAGCTTCAAAGGCATTGTTAGCAACCTTATCCCAGACAAATTCTGAATCTTTCTTTAAAAGACGGGTGAAACCTCGAGTAATCTCGGTGTAATTTGGGATGAACCGACGAAGAAAGTTTTCTTTCCCCTGCAAACTTTGTAACCGGTGTAAAGAAGAAGGAGGAGGTAGATTAAGAATTGCCTCGACCTTTATAGGATCAACCTGGATCCCATGGCGTGAAACAATGAAACCGAGGAGATGGCCAGATTCTACGCAAAAAACACATTTATGAGGGTTTAGGCGAATGTGATAGAATCGACAACGAACGAAAATCACGCGGAGATGATTAGGGTGATTGGCCCGATGTAAAGAGTGAGCCGGCAAATCATCCAAATAGGGTTGAACAATATGCTTGATATCGTGAAATGCGTAAGACATAGCACGTTGGAATGTAGCACCTACGTTCTTCAGACCGAAAGGGAGTTTCCTATAGGCGAAAGTACCCCAAGGACAAATAAAATTCGTTTTATATTGGTCCTCGGGAGCTATATTGATTTGATTATAGTCGAAAAATCCATTTATGAGGGAAAAGATTTTACTACCGGCACAGTCATCGACGATTTGGTCAACGAAAGGGGTTGGAAAATTGTCCTTCGGACAAGCTTTGTTGATATCCCGATAATCAACACAAATGCGTATACTACCACCATTTTTATCAATCGGTACTGGGTTAGACACCCACTCTGTCAATGCCACAGGATAAATAAAACCGGCTTTAAGGAGTTTTTCAACTTCAAGTTTAATGGCTGCCGCTTTACGTGGATGGACAGGTCGAAGGCGTTGTCGAACTGGCTTGGCTCTAGGGTAAGTCTTAATTTCGTGGACCACAATAGAAGGGTCAATACCCGGCATCTCTTCGTAACTCCAAGCAAAAATGTCACGAAATTCTTTAAACAAGGAAGTATAGGTGACAATTTTGTTGGGAGAACACGAAGCTCCAATATGAACGTTTTCGACGATTCCAGGTTTCACTGAAATATCTATGGGTATCGTGGGCGAAATGTTACTAAGGTTCCCTTCTGCAAACACATCTCGTGTAGATCCAGGAACAGTCATAATAACAACAACGTTCGACGGAGTCGAAATCCGTTGGTAGTTCTCAAGAGTCTGTTGCTCCAGAAACAGTATGGAACGATGATGTCCATCATCCCAAGGGTTGTCAGCCAAAACATACATGATCATCTCGTCGGTTGGAAAAAAAATGCAGAAAGGATCATGAGACAACTCCTCACAAGAAGAAGTAGAAGGGTTTGCCGATTGAATATCTTGGTAAGCAGACTCAACCGGACTTAACGACATAACGTTGCCAAAACGAACATGATCTCCAGGATCAGGGACTATCCAAGGGTCGGCAGACACTGGAAGTTCATGAGGCATGGTAGAGATCATGTTGATAGATGCAACTGACGGGCTTGGAATATTGGGTGGTGGTGGTATGGGAAAAGTACCCATTAACGACAAATCTTTTAAAAGACCGACTCCAACATTCTCATAACCCGGAAGGGTGTTCGCGATGAATGGCACATTGCCCGTGCGAGTATCGGCATTAAAGAAAGAAAGTTGATCAACCGTGACCAATTTGCCTTGGTGAGGAAAACGTAGGACACATAAAAGGGTTGACACGACAGCACACATAGAATCGACCCAACTTCGTCCAAGGAGAAGATTGTAATCTAGAGGAGTATCAAAAACTTCCACTTCTATCTGGACGGTCTTACCTTCTAAAGTAACAGGCAACGACGGAAGAACACCGTATGGCTTAAAACCGGAGCCATTAAAGGCTCACAAAGTGTTTTGTGATTCCGTTAACGGTGGAGAGCCAATGGCTTTCCAACAAGAAAAAGACATTACGCACGTAGAGGCACCTTCATCAACAACCGTCCGACAAATGCTCTTGTCGGTGACTACAACCTGTATCTGAAATGCAAGTTGTGGTGGTAACCTTAGAATATGATCATTCAAGTTAAAGACTATCAGATTCAAGTCCGTAGGATCAATTCCACCTATCGCTTTCAACAGAGCCCTTCGCTGTGCAGGACAAGACTGAAGGACTTCGAGGGCAGACATCGTTGAGGGTGCTTGGGCCATATCTTCGACAATGCTATAGTTCTGGGCTGCCCTAGCATGAGGATTGAATGCCGACTTCTTAACGACACCTTTGGGAGGTCGTAAAACTATATCAAGACTTGGTCTTTAGATATGAAGAGGACCATTTGTAGGTGGATTTGGTGGAGAAGGCTGGACCAAATCGGGTGGTAAGTCATCAACCTTCTCCTTAGAAGGATTATAGTCTTTAGCTCTAGTGGTAAGTGTAACATTGTTCTTCGTAGAATCACCAGTGCACATCAAAACATAAGACTGTGTAGAGGTAGATGGTTGGTCATGGATGACCAATGAAGCCTGTTGTTGAGACGGGAAGGGTTGAGACAAGACAGCCGACGTAGAAGGTTTCGGTGTTCCTTGAAGGAACTTGTTGACCTCGACACGTCTCAGACAATCCTTCGTGTAGTGATAATCACCACAGATAAGGCAAGGATAGTGTGGCTTGCGTTTATCCCGGTCATCAACAGGAGGTGATTTGGTTTGTTCATTAGGATTATTGTTTTTACCCTCTTTATTCTTGCCTCTCCCTTTTTTAGACTTAGTCTTACCGGCCGGTGCAGTTTGAACAGCGTTCACTTCCGAAGTTTTACCAGGGGGAGGAGCAGGAGATGGAGCACTTTGCACATTAGAAGATGTGGATTTTGGGGTTGTGGTGAAAACAGAATGTGAGTGGCTATGAGTAGAACCAATCAAACCATCGGCTGCATGCAAGGCAACCGGAGGTGCAGATGAGGTAGAAGTACCAGGACGAGGTAAATCGGGTAATAAATCATACAAGGTTCTCGTTTGCGAATAAACGAGATCCAAATATTGAGCACGACTAATAGCCTGCTCTTCAGTGACAACACCACCCATAGCAATGTCTTTACTAATTTTGTTTACAAAAGATTTTATAAACCATTCTGCCAGTAACTGATCAGGAAGCTCGAGTTTGATGAGACGTCTCCTTCGTCTCCACTCATGAATATGATCAGATATATGAGTGCTCGTGCTTTGTTTGAAAGAGGTTAAAATCTTAGTGCCAGTATCGTAACGGATCGGTAACTGGTAATGTGTTAGAAAATCCATTGCAAGAATGTTGAAATCGGAAAAGAAACCTTGCGGTAATTCAATGTACCACTTCGCAACAACACCTGTAAGAGTTCTTTGAAAAAGACGCAATCTAATGGAGTCGTCCATCAATGAGTTAGACGAACACCACAAATGGAAAGTCATGACGTGATTATTCGGTTCCTCTCCCACCTTCCCATCGAATTTCAGAATGTATGATGGAAGATTTGCAGGAATAGCAGGCCATTGGGGAGAGTGACAAATAGGATCATTAAGAAAACTAGACAAATCTGGTAAATCTAGAGTAGCAAGAAAAGGTAATTGCCGATTCACTTGTGGATACTGGTGACTTTGGGGCGGAAGCCCTATTGGTAGACCAGTAGGAGCATAGGCAGTTTGTCCCCAGAGAGAAGATCCTGGTTGGCCCTATGGTGGTTGAATAGGATAGTAACCCCAAGGATTTTGACCTTGAGTTTGGGGTTGAGTAGTTTGACCAGAACCCCAGATAGGATTAGTCACCCCTAGATATGGTTGGCCTGGAGTAGGGACAGTTGGTTGCCCCCCATCATTTTGAGGAAAGTTTTTCATAAGTTGATTCCAATACTGGCCCAATGCAGGAGGTATGTTTTGTCCTAACAGTGAGGTCGGTGCCCCTATCAAAGGGATAGTCCCACCCAGAAGTTGTACACCAATTGTAGGTTGTGCAACAGTTGCAGTATGTCCGGGAAAAGGAAATGTACTACCCTGACCACCAACAGGAACTTGTAAATTATGTGCAACAGTCGGAATAATGTTACCAGCATTAGGATTACCAGTAGGAAATTGAGGGAGTGTCGGGATGAAACCGGGAATAGGATGCCCAGGAAACTGAGGACCACCTGGCGAACCAGCTGGAGTTTGTGGTGGTGTTGGATGCGGAGCATTCAACATAGGATTCAATGCATGGTAGCCAAGAGGTAGATTCGAAGTAGCCTCAGGAGTTCACTGGGTATTAATAGGGGCAAGAGTAGTTGTCGGAATCGTGGTTTGGACACTCGAAGTAATAGCGAGATGGGCCATCTCGGGAGGGAGAATAAAATGATAAGTTGTAGTCTCTGGTGCAGTTGTTGGTTCAGGAGACTCAGGAGGATTGATGATTTCGTAGACAGGGGATTCAGTACCAAACAAGACGCATCGGAAATCACCAGACCAAGAAGGACCTTGGCCTACTACACCGTGATAAGGCCCAGTGATTGATTCAGCAGGTGGAATATCGTCACCAGAAAGATGAAATCGTCCTGAAGGTCGTTCACCACGATGAATACGGTAATCCTCTATAGTATTGGTAATCCGAAATTCTGCAAGAGGATCAATGGTTTGTACTTGTGGAGGTGGTGTAAAAACTTCTAGGACGTCACTTATGTCTGCGTGTGGTAGTGTAACAAGAGGGATTTCACCTGGATGAGGAGAGTCCTCAGGCGTACCCTCAGGTGTTGTTGGGTGCGAAGGTTGTGAAGCTTCTGGATGCTCCGGAGACAAACCTTGCATCCTACACGAACGTCGCGGGGGAGCAATTGTAAATGAGTAACAAATTCCCCAACGAAAATCCTATGGTCGACTACGAGAAAACAACAACATACACTAGTAAACAAAAAATAGAGACAATCACCAAGCAAACAATACCTTCTAATATCAAAGCCACTAGTTGGTGATGAAATCCAACGTCGCAACAACGAGACGAGAAGGGGCGGGGCTAGGGTGAAAAAGTTACGTTGACGACCTGCTTAACAGACTTACACCCTGGTGCAAGCTCCCACACATAATCGTGGGTATACCCTCCAAGGAGCTCGAGTGAGTTTGATCAATGTCGATTCTAGGTACCACGAAGACTTTCCCCTCCACAGTCACCTTGGGTAAGAACCTAGAGAGAAAGGCCACTAAGGTTACCACAGACAACAATACTGCCTGGGGAAACAATCATCAGTCTGATCCACACGCAAAGGCAGGGTATTGAGCCCGAAATCAACTCAAAGGCTTCCACTCATAATTGTGGGTATACCTCGGAGTGACCCCCATAATACGTGCAATCTCTACACTGATGTCAACAGAGCAGGTTAGTATCCCTGCCAACACCAATGCGACCTAATGCTTGACCCTTGTGTTAGAAGGGCTTCCCAGGACAATATGTGGCCAATGGAATTTTACACTCCCTATCTCAAGATGCTATTGTGTGTTTTTGAGCTTTGGAGAGTGTGTCTCTCTTCCTACTCCAAAGCACTAGCCTAGCTAAATGTTGGTATAAAAGAGCCCTATAAAAGAGTTACTAGATCAATTTTAATATTGCGCAATGTTTTTAATGGCTGTTGTTTACTCAAAGGCAACGAAAGTGAAACTCATGATGTGTGACTCTAACCCAAATCAATGCAAGGATATGATGAAATGTAATCTTTTCATTCGGTGAATCCTAGTTATGGGAGAGAAGGAACACTTTCTGAATCAATCTCAATATTACAATGCAAATGCAATCCTCAATTTCCTTTTTGATATGAATGCAAACAATCACGTATCAATGAACAATGACTAAATGTCTTTTTCAAAACTTCAATATTGTACAATGTTGATTTTCAATGGTGTTTCAAAGGTAAAACAAAGATCTTGAAAGAAAACATACAGTTCACTTTTCCAAGAACTCTAATAAATGAGAAAAGAAACCCAAATTATAAAGATCCAAACAAATAACCCAATCCAATACTTTCAATGAAAGCAAAAACAAAAACAAACCAAAAGAGCTTCTTAATGTAAATGAAAATTATCCTTTTGAACCAACAAGTACAAGAGAAACATTAAAATCTTAACTTCCAATCAATCACTGATTCTTAACCAACACGACAGATTCAACTCCAGTAATCAGAGAGAAGAAAAATGCCAAAAAGGGTTCAGAAATGAAAGTCAAGTAATCAAAGCAAGAACAAGCCTAGAAAACCTAGATCAAGTCCAGCAAGCAAAAGAAAGAAAAAATAGGCAAGCCAATAATCCAAAGAGTCAAAAAGACTTAAATCAACCTTACTGAACTATTGCAAAGGTCAAAACTTGATTTCAAAAAATTTTCAAAATCTACCCGCAGGCAAGCCTTGGACACAGTGCGAGAAACTAAAATTCTTGCAGGCCAGTTAAGTGCAGACTGCGAACTTTTCGCAATGGAGTATATACGCAAGGTGCAAACTATCAGGGTTCTCGCAGGATGCTAATGGGTACAGTGCGGGAATTTCTGAAACTAATGAAAAATTTGAAAAATCAAGCAAAAATCAAACTGGCTTTTGGACCCAAGAGGTCACTCAGGGTATCCTAAGGACTCAGAGATTTACAAATCAGGAGAAAAAGGTAACCAGAGCAAATGGCCATAGAAAATTCAAAAAGCCAAAAATACAAAAGGGATAGTTCCCCAGCGGAGTCGCCAATTTTGTTAATGGATAAATTTGTGAGTGCGGACACAGACCAATCTCCCTAGATCCACCTGGATCTAGAACAAAACGAGACATAATACTACTCTTTCCCTAGATCTAGGCTATTGAATGAACTAAGAGAAATGGATAGTGGACATACCTTATGAACGCTCTCCTTAAATCTCTGTTGTTCCTCACTTTTCTTCGATGCTCTTGTGCCGACCAATCACAACAGTACAAACCAATCGAAGTACAAGCAAATTAATATATTCAATACCTAGTCTATACATGTGATCAAGGAATCATGTAATAAGATGACATCATCATTATGGGAAAGGGACATATTCATGTATTGAATTAACTGAAAGAGAAATATACAACCTGAGCCTTGATGTCATGGATCTCCTTTCAATGGCTTCTGGTTCTGACACACACACTTTCTCATACATGAAGAAAATCAACTACTTGTGATGACCTTGCTGTTGTCTCTATCTGCTGCAGCATCAATTCTCCATGAACCAATTCTCCAATAGATCTCTCAGACTTGCCAACTTATTGTTTTTTTTTCTTATTAACCCCTTCCATGAGTATTCTCATAAATTTATAAGAGAGAATAGGTTAGTTTCTAGGATAAGAATGATCCCAACAAATCTAGAATGCCAGCTTCTGAACAACCATTCGAATACCAACTCATCCTTCTAGAAGATTCTCTTCTAGAAGGCTCGAGAATCTTAGCTTTTTCCCTTGTAAAAAGATGTTCGCACCCTGTCAATGATTACAGTGCGAGAAGTTCGCACCCTGGTTGAATGCAGCATGCGGGAATGTATCATTCTCGCAGGAGAATATATATGCAGCTTGCGAACTATCTTCAAAACATGATTTCTGGAAATAGATAAGAGAAACCCTTTTCAGAAAGGAGTTCTCTAATGAGGAGTTTGATTTTCTTATTATCATAACACTATCATGACATCATCTTGATGACCAAAAATGTGGATAACAAGTACCAGGTCTACCTTTGAGAAGGGATATTGACTTCTTGATAGAACTTACACCGGGAGTGGTACCATCATCTAGAATGCCATACAGAATGAGCATGCCAGAGTTGGTTGAGCTCAAGCTACAGCTAAAGGAGATGATGGGAAAATTCTACATCTGAACTAGTGTATCTCTATGGGGAGAATCCATCCTATTTGTGAAAAATAAATATGGCACACTTCGACTGTGCATAGATTACAGACAACTCAATAAGGAAACCATAAAGAAGGGGTACCCCTTACCAAGAATCGATGACATGTTCGACCAATTGGGAGGTGCATCCATATTCTTGAAGATAGACCTAATTTCTGGCTACCATCAAGTCTGGATCAAGGATGAATACATCCACAAAATATCCTTCAGGATGAGGTATGGTCACTATGAATTCGTGGTGGTGCCATTTGTATTAACCAATGGCCTCGCCACTTTTATGTGCTTGATGAATAATGTACTTGGAAAATTTATAGACAAATTTGTATTGGTTTTCATTGATTATATCCTAATCTACTCCAAGAACAAGGAGGAGAATGAAGAACATCTAGACTCGTACATCAAGTACTAAGAGAGAATCAGCTCTACGCTAATTTTAGCAAGTGCGACTTCTTCCAGAAGAAATTCCATTACCTAGGCCATGTCATTTCTAAGGAAGGAGTGGTAGTAGACCCCAACAAGATCAGATCTATTATGGAATGGCCTATGTCGAAGGATGTATCCAATATTATATCCTTCATGGGCTTAGCAGGATACTATAGAAGGTTCATAAAGGGGTTTTCTAAGATTCGTTGTCCAATCACTACCCTTCAAAAAAACGAGATTAAATTCATTTGGACATTGAAATCTGAAGAAAGATTTCAGGAACTGAAATACCTCCTGACGCATGCACCCGTGCTAAATATTACAGACCCGGATAATGATTTCCTTGTGTGTATAGATGCCTACAATGAAGGACTCGAAGGATTCCTTATGAAAGAGGAACGTGCAATTTTCTACACACTCGAGAAATTAAATGAGCATGAGATCAATTATGTGACCCATGAACTAGAATTGGATTCCATAGTACATGATTTAAAAATGTGGGGGCACTACCTCCTGGGAAGGAGATTTGTGCTTATGATAGACCATTATGGGTTGAGGCACCTATTTGATCAACCAAAGCTCAATTCCAGGAAATCTAGGTGGATGTCTCTTCTTAGTGACTTTGATTTTGAAATCAAACACATCAAGGGAAAGGAAAATAGGGTGGTTGATTCCCTTAGAAGAAGTATAGAAATGATTCATCTGGCAACAGTAATCACCTGTGAAATAGATGGCAGGGAAAGAGTTAGAAATGCACAAGAGACAGATGCATTCTTCAATACTGTGACCTCATACCTAAGACAAGAGCCTACAGGGTTGAAGTATGAAGGCTAAGAGATGCTCAAGGGAGGGTTGTTGACTTACAGAAACAGATTGTATATTCCCAATTGTGAAGGCTTGAAGAGGTTCATATTAGATGAACTACATAAGAAACCATATACTGGTCACCCAGGATATCAGAATATGATCATGACCACAAGGAAACAATTCTGTTGACCTAGGTTGAATAAAGACATAGATAGCTATCTAGATAAGTGCCTAGAATGCTAGCAATTTAAGGTAGAGCACTGGCATCCAACAAGATTATTACATCCCCTACTGATCCTAGAATGGAAATGGGAAACCATATCCATGGATTTCATCACCTGACTACCAATGTTGACCAAGCAAAATGATGCCATCATGGTTGTGGTGGACAAACTAAGTAAGTCTTCTCATTTCATTCCTGTCAAATCAACTTGCAAGGCCATAGATATTGCCAACATCTTCATTAAAGAGATATTTAGACTGCATTGCATGCCCAAGGAAATTTTATCTGACCGAGATACCAAGTTTACTTCGAACTTTTGGAAACCCTTATGGCTTGTTTGGAAACAAAATTGTTATTCAACACAACTTATCACCCCCAAACTGATGGATAGACAGAAAGAGTGAACCAAATAGTAGAATATATGATAAGGATGCATGTAATGCATCAACCTAATAAGTGGGAAGACTACCTACCATTGGTAGAGTTTTCCTACAACAATAGTTATCAAGAATCCTTTATAATGAGCCCTTTTGAATTCCTCTATGGTAGAAAGTGAAAGATTCCAATTAGCTGGAGTAATCCAATGGACAAAATTACAATCGAACCTGACATGCTGAAAGAAATGAAAAATAAGTGGTTCAGATAAGACAAAATCTAAAGATTTCTCAAGATAGACAAAAAAAGTTACGCCGACAGAAAGAGATCCCTAAGAGATTTCAAGACTAGAGACCATGTCTATCTCAAAGTTAGACCCAGGAAGAGTTCCCTGAGAATGGGAGCCTATGCCAAGTTGGCACCTTGGTATTGTGGACCCTTTGAAGTCTTAGATAGAGTGAGGCCTATAGCTTATAGGCTAGCACTTCCTCCCACAGTAAAGACACATAATGTTTTTCATGTTTCATTACTAATGAAATATGTACATGATGCTAATCATATAATTGACTGGTATGTGATCCAAGTGGATCTGGAGGGAGAATTACTGATAGAACCCCAATGCATATTAGACAGGAAGGAAACCTCACTTAGGAACCAAACCATTGCATGGGTCAAGGTGAAATGGAAACACTTTAGCCAAGATGAGGCTACGTGGGAAATGGAATATTCCATGAGACAGGCATATCCAATTTTGTTTACTTCTGTACATACATATCATGTTGATAGATAGATTATCGAGGATGATGATTCCTTTAAGGGGGAGGGAATTGTAACACCCTGTTTCCCCCATTCTGTAAATATAATTATATTGGCCTAGGAACAATGGAAAACTTAAAAGTGTAAATGTTTGATTTGATGGACCCTGTGTACAAGGTCGATGAATGTAAATTCTGATTATTTTAATAGAAATTGGTTACATGTTGCATGACTGCTAAAAGAGGGGATGTGATAAGAGAGAGACCAAAAAATGTTGTGAAAGGTGGTGGAGGGGACCAGGAATGGTTGTGTTAACCTCCACTGAACCAACACCATGATGGAATTAATTTTCTCAGATCAGAACAACCCTCTGACCAGGAATGAATTCCCGTCAGGCTGGTAGGTGTGAAGGCCTCCTCAATATTTAATGAGGGATGGGGAAAACTTCCCATGGGTAAGGCTTCCAGACCTGACCATGGACAGGGGGATTCAAGCCACACACAATATTTTCTAGGGAGGCAATAAAGGAAGCATGGTGGACAGAGGGAGGCCCACAAAGAAAATTCATATACCAAAGAGGAAACTCTCGAGTCCAAGGAAGGACTGAAAGAGGAAATAGTGAGTTCTGATCACAGAAAAATAGAGATTGAACCAGGAGAAGGAGAGTAACCTTTGTCCTTATCTATTTATGTAATTGGAAGAAGGAGAGTAACCTTCATCCCTAACTTCCATTGAGTTGGAAGTAGGATATTGAATCTCAAAGCATCATTGCTTAAGATCGGGGGTGGCCCGTGATAAATCCACTGGGAGTGACTGAGCCTATGGTTGGATGGAAACGAGCACCCCTTTCATCATTCACATCACACTCTATGCTTCTGATAAGTGTTTTCTTTCCTTATGTTTTGTATCGTAAATAATGGATGCATGAGAGCATTTACATGTCTATAAAGGTTTATTTCTCTGTATTAAATGATTAAGTTATGAATATATGTTCTATTCGTTGAGAACCTATAACTATTCTTGGATTTCCATATGCCCCAGTTTAATCACTCGAAGGCTCTTTCCACAAGAATTTACATCATCGTTCTGGAGTCAGAGCAAGCCTCTGGGCATATTTACCGATTTGGTAACCTCAAAAGTTACCTTTCCTTGATTCAGAGCTCAAATCTCTGTGAGTCGAGAAGGTGTTCCCTTCAGACCAGTAGTCTAGGAGACTCTGAAATTGCACTTATTTCCTTAACCCAAAAACCCGACTAAGAGCGAGGATCATAGCCCTAGAGTTTTATGAAGATCCACGTGACCTGGGTCTAGGAAATTTGGCTCTCGAGGCTTCGAGATGTAAAGTTGTATGAAATTCAGGTTAAACCCTGTAATTGATATGCATCATCGATCTATGAACAAATATTGAGGGTGGGGAGTCATTGCGAAGCGTGAAGGTGAAAATAGAGAACGCACTAATTCGTGCCCCAAAATTCACCCTTGTTGTTGATTTCGATGGGCTAGAGGATCAATGATCCCAGTTAAACTAGAATCAAGTGAGCACTTTCTAGATTGCAGAGGTTGAACTCCCTAGTAAAGAACCCACATGTTGGGGCACCACAATTTATGTGAACCATCGATCGTCGTTGACCTTCGATCTGATTTTGATGTGATCCCTGAAATGTAAGGAGCATGTGGGATGAAGAAAACCTTCAAAGAGATCAATCTTAGAAGAGATAGTGCTTTCAGGAGCACATACGAAACCTAGGAGACGAGTCGTAGGAGGGGAAAAGGTCGAATCCTTTAAGTACTTAGAAAATATTCTAAATCCGAGTAAGTAAGAATCCTAGGAGGAGGATCGATAGTGGTCATTGGATCACATCAGAGAGGCTCGACAAACGTGTGATCTAAACAAGGTGCACAAACCTTAGTGCCTTGCACACGCAGGAGAAGAGGACTTACCAATGTTCTGAAGTCCTGAAGTAGTTTGGGACCGTCCATCACCAAGGGGGACACATGGAAATGGATCGTGGACTACGGAGAAACATGTTCGAGGGTTTTCGGTTAAAATTTGAAATTCCTGAACCCCGAAGACCCAAAATGAATCTGAACCACCCGATCTTGAGGGACATGTGGCGATAGATCGTGGAATCTGGAGGAATCTGTTCGAGAGGAGGAAAGTTTGAGACTTGATATTTCTAAAGCCTGGAGAGTCGAAAACCCAAAGTAGAATATCAGTCATCTGATCGTAGGAACAACTCTGAGCCGTCAGATTCTTTGGGGTAAACTTCAAGCGTCGGATCACCAGAAGTCCCGAAGTAGTTTGGGACCATCCATCACCAAGGGGTACACATGGAAATGTATCGTGGACTCTGGGGAAACATGTTTGAGGGTTTTCGGTTAAAATTTGAAATTCCTGAACCCCAAAGACCCAAAATGAATCTGAACCACCTAATCTAGAGGGACATGGGGCAATAGATCATGGACTCCGGAGGAATTTGTTTGAGAGGAGAAAAGTCTGAGACTTGATATTTTCGAAGCTTGGAGAGTCGAAAACCTAAAGTAGAATATCAGTCGTCTGATCACAGGAACAACTCTGAGCCATCAGATTGTTTGGGTTAAAATTCAAGCATCGGATCACCAAAGTGGATCTGAACCATCATATACCGTGAGTTCGGGAAGAGGAAAGTTTAAAACTTGAGATTCCCAAAGCACATAAATTAGAAGGGCCAGAGAAAATATGGACCGTTGGATCCAAGAGGACACATGTCGACATGTCAAAAGATCCAAAGGAAGGAAAAGGTTGAAGCGTTGAGACACCTGAAGCCTGAAGAGCCATGAGTTGTCTATCGGCACGACAACACTTGTCAACAGATCAAGAGCTCGAGGAAGATTGTAGTGGGGTTTTAGTTTGAGAAATGAGATTTCCAAACCCTAAAGGCCCGAAGACCCAAAGTGAACCTGGACCGAAAAATCTAAGGGATGCATGGCATGAATCCATGAACTTCGGGTAAAGTCCTAAAGTGATACATAGTCTTTGAATTTGGAGGACACATGGCACAAATCTGTGAACTCTAGGTAAAGTCCCAAAGTGATACATAGCCATTAGATGTGGAGGAAATGTGGCACAAATCTATGAACTCTGGGTGAAGACCCAAAGTACTCCTCGATCGTCAGATCAGGAGGACACGCGTAAGAGGATTGTAGCCTTCAGATAAAATTCATTGGAGAAAAGGTTTGATATTTGAGATCTCATAAGTTCGAAACTCAAAGGAGATATTGACTGTCGATTGAGAAGAGGGTAGGAGGACCGTTGATTTGGGTTAACTGGTCAAATACTCAAAGTGGAAGCAAGACCATTGATTGAGCATGACAAGTGTCTTCATATCGTCATCTCTGGAAGTTTGAAGTACGGAAGAAGCAGGGTTTGAGATTTCGAAATCCCGAAGTCTGGTATTGTGAAGAGATCATAGTTGTTGATCTAGGAGGGACTGATATGGTCCATAGATTTGAGAGGCACAGATCTAAATCCTCGATTCAGACAATATCATCAAGATTGCAAGATCGATGATCCCGTAGCATTATAGGGACAAGAGTTGCAAAATTTTTAAATTATCGAGGGTGGGCCGCAATTCAAACCGTGGTTTTGTCAGGAGGACATGTGGAGACTTGAGGAGGATTGCGAGCCGAAAAGTAGTTTGACAGAAAACCTCTTGTGGCCGCAAGTGCAATCATGTGGTCATCTCCAAGATCATATATGAGGAGAGGCCAATAGAAAAGGGGCTAACTCCAACTCTGAGACTTCGTTGAAGCATGAAGGAGAATATCACAGGCATCATAAGACCTACAACAGAGGCCGAAAGGGCCTGTGTCATATTTAGAGGTGAGAATATCATGGTATCAAAGTCTCATTTGAGTTAGACTTGGAGAATCTTGACCAGAGGCTTAGGCTCAGTCCTAGACTTTCCAAATTAGAACCCATAGAGAGAAAGAGGATTTGTTCCTGTAAGGAGGAAGGATTTTTTTTATTTTTCGCCCCATCTTGGGTGTGTTATAGATTTCAAAGCCTGTAATAGGAATTCCTTTTGCGGAGGGATCCTACAAATGTCCATAACCGATATATTATCCTTCAACTTCTTCAAATATTCAATTGCGTTGTAATCAATTTTGGGTGACTCTTGGATATGGATGCTTATAGGGTTATTACGGGGAGAAAAAGGTGCTTTTGGGTGATTGAGAGTCGCTTTCCCTCCCGGGTTTTGGGTAGTAGTAGGATCTTTTGAGACAAGTGGACCCTTACTTCATGTTTTCTTAACTGAGACTTCTGTGGGTGGTTCTTAAACCTGAAATAAGTCATCAGAAGGCATAATTAGTTCAATATCCCATATCAACATGGTTGTATCCTCTAGTGGATCAATGCCTTCTTGATCGACAACATTCATAACTAAACCGCTTGGTTGTTCAGTTAGAGAAAACTTATCTGAAAACTGGTTGGCCATCAAATTCATGTCATGCACCCATTGAGTGAAGTCTCTTTTAGAGTGGTTTTGTTTATGGTAGATACATAAAGAATCAGATGCCACATTTCCTACGTCGATATTTAAGTTTGTTGGGGGAGGGTCAATTTATTTGAAGGATGGGTTACTTTTAAAGGAAGGCTTATAGGGCGTTTGTCCTTTGTTTCCCTCCCTTGCACTTATTTTCATGTCTATGATCTCGTTTGATAATTTCTTAACCATGTGTTGTAGATCTTCTATGTCTCCACTACCCTTGTCAGGATTCTGTTCTACTTGTTTCCCTGGCAGTCTAGTCAAAAGGAGCCCTATCCTAGGAGGAGGTTGAAATTATTTCTTAACTAAAGAGACCTAGCCTTCTTTAGACCCTTTCATTTGGAATTCTGTCATTTTGTCTTCTTAAAAATTCTAAGCTAATGTTCATTTGGCGGTCCTCTTCACAAACTCCTGAGTTATTTTAGCTTTCAGCTGAAACTTGTTTAAGATGGTAGTGAATCTTTGACCCTTTCCTTCAAACTCATCGTGGCAGCGAACAACTCAACCATCAAAACTCTCGTAGTATTTTCCTCTACAAATGTATCTAGAAAATATTTCTGGAACTTCATCCAGCTAGTTATAGATCCTATTGGTATATTAAAATACCACATGGAAGCTGAATTCTCAAACGTATAGGGGAAAATATTGCATACTATGTCTTCATGTTGGACATTCATAAGTATGATCGCTAGTATGAATTTCATGATATGGTCTTCAGGAAATCCTGAAGTCTCGGGGTTGCATTTAGGAAGTAACTTCTCCAGGTATCGGGGAAGATTATGCACTCGCCCTAGGATGGCCAAAGAATCTTCGGCCAACCAAGGTTGATTGTTCTAAGGTGGGTTTCGCCCTTCTTCTTCATGGTCATTTTTATCTTCCATATATTTAGATTATGAATTAAATGCCTCCCCTTCTGAAAAATAGTCTAGTTCAGAGACGTCGTCGACTGGCGTTTCAGGGATCAGATTAAGAGGATTTTCAATTTTGGTGATTGCAAAATATTTTAGGTATTCTACCGTGTGCACAAAAACCTCATCGAGAGTATTGACCACTGGTTTGCTTATTTTTTTTCTTCGAGGAAGTATCCGAGCTAAAGAAAGCGCACTAAATTTTCAAGCGTATGCTCTTGTGATTCTTCTGAATTGATTTAGTTCCTTGTGAGGAAGAGTGTAAGGTATATCAGGGAAGAAACATTCTTCCTTGGGCAGTGGTGAGTCACTCTTTTTAGGAGTACTCAGTGTGTGTGGGTTGTATTGGGAATGAGTAGCCATGCATGTGGGTTTTTTTGAATCTACAGGTTGTCTGAAATATTATATGAAAAAGGAACCAAACCCTAGGAATCTATAGGCACCAATTTTGTTGATGGGTCCTAGATCCATTTAATTCAACAGTAGGAACCAAACCTGCCACCGAGGCCCAATTAGACTTAATAGTGGAATGGTTCTCTAGATCTTGCGATATGGCCAATTTATCGGTGGGCTTTTGTTATAACCCTAAATTGCACCATACATGCATACCTGGCATCATGCCATCTTACTTACTATCTTTGTCAGGACAACACTAAACAAATCTTCTTAAAAAGATTATTTTTGAAGATGCACGCACCCTGCATCACTACTGTTTGTGTATGTGTGCTAGCTACCCCACTACTTCCTGTGTACGTACATTAGATGCACTATTACAACCCGCGTATGCCCACAAAATTTGTAAAAAATAAAAAGTTGCAAGGGATTCTTTGAGATTACGAGCTATTGGGTAGTTTCCTAACTAATCCACTGCCTATAGCCCATCACCCAACCAAATAACCATCCCTTTGTCATATAAAAGGAGGTGTTGGGGTCTCATTCCACAGAGAAACATAGCAACAATGAAACTCTTCCCATTTCACTTTCCCCCCTTGCCCCAAGAATTTGCAGCCACATTGTGAGTTTTGAGCCAGAATTCCCTATTCTTGATTTTTTCCTTATTCATAAGACTATGCCCATTCTCTAGAGAGAAGTGTGAGAGAAGAAGGATATGTAGAAGTAGTTGGAGCTTGGTGAAGAGGATCCTAGGACCAGGTTCAAGGAGCATTCATCGATCTCATTTTGTAAGTGACTTTGTGAGATTAATATAAAGAAGCACTTTTTTCGTCCTGCCATATGATGTGTTCAATATTTATGTTTGATTTACATTTTGTTATGACATATAACCCACTAAATCATATATAAGATGCATGTTCATAGTTTCTTGTTTGTCTTTTGGTGAATGCAGGTCAGCCTTGGGAGGAGACTTGCAATCGAGAAGAGATTGAACGTAAAAGGATCGACACCAGACACAGAGTTTAAGGTAAGACTACCAGATCCTTATACTTTGTATTTTATGCATGAATGTGGGGTATTATTGAAAGAGTT
The DNA here is from genome assembly GCA_009831015.1 of Picea engelmannii. NCBI lineage: Eukaryota > Viridiplantae > Streptophyta > Pinopsida > Pinales > Pinaceae > Picea > Picea engelmannii. The sequence continues at coordinate 209,636 of ML778082.1, read as the reverse complement.
GTTAAAAGTAGGAGAATTTAGATGGTTAGCTCTTCCTGCATGATTGAACCCTAGTGTATTCCATAGGGGGGTTTTCCCAGTAGAATTGGTGACCATACTGGGGAGCCTCTAAGGTTTTTAGGGGATGTTTTTGGGTGTTTTAATTGGTTTAATTACCTCCTTGAGTTCTCTATAAGTTGTTGAGTCTTCAAGGGATTATGGTCTGCGATACCAGTACTCCCTGCCTAGTCATCTTGACTATTAGTTTTCTTTTTTTTTAGAAGTTACAGAGGTGTATATGGCCTATAGTGGGTTTGCATGCATACATAGATGCCCTACCTTTGGACAACCCACATACATATGTAGGTTTCTTAAGTGTTAGTAGGGTGCCTGTGTTAGGAATCCTTTTTCTTAATAAGAGGCACTCATCCTTTTCCCTGATTGAATCTTGACTTCTTAGGAGTTTCCTGATTTAGTATTTGTCTCTGTAGTTACATTCTTTAAGTATAGGTTTGGCGTCAGTTTCTTTATCTTTCAATATTGCTTGTGTTTTCGTTGAAAGGGTTTTGGATGAGTCTGTGAGTCTTTTCTTTTTTAGCCTTTGTGTTTCCTTCCATGACTCCCTGTGATCCACAGTAGACCAGAAGTCAATTCCTTTGTTCTTTCCTTGTCTGTAATTTTCCCTTTTACTTGCTTTATAAGAAAAGAAAAGAATTCATTTTCAAGTTTCTTATTTTGAAGCATAAAATAAAATAAAATAAAAATTCATTTTCTTGTTTGGTTAAGTACATAGGTTAGTTTTATTTATTTATCAGGAAGAAGAGTGCTTTCTTAAGTTCTTTACTGAATAATTAGGACTTTAAGTAGATCGTAGTTGAGAAAATTCAGTTTTAGGTTTTTTCTTTTAAAAGATCTTGGAAAGGAGGTTAGTTATAAAATTTGGTTAAAGAGTTTTCAATTTGCAAATCTTTTGAAGAAGAAGAAATTTTTTTTCCAACTTTTGTTCTTCTCTTTCTTCTCTTTCTTCTCTTTACAAACACGACTAGTTTCATTTTCGTTCCCTTGAATTGAGATAAACCACTTAAAATTAATGATTAATTAAAATTAATCAAACTTTATGTTTGTAGGGTCCATTAACTAGACTAGGCTAGAGCCTTGATTTAGATTAGAGAGGAAACTCTTCAAGGCTATAAAACAAACATAGGAGTTTGTGCTAGGGAGTGTATAAGTCAAGTAATGTGGAAATTATTTGGGACCCCCCTCTAACATAGGGGTTAAACATGAGGTCACGTGCATAAAGGTAGCGGAGATAACCCCTCCAAATCCGGACCAAGCGTAGTCGAGAACACATATAGTGGACTTATCCTTGGATTTCATTGATATCATTTGCCACAAAGCTTCATGGGTCTTGAATCCATTTGAGGTCCTCAGTTGTCTTCTGTAACACTTTCTTTTGATGACCTTGATAGGTTTTAGGCTTGATACCCTACTCATTGTGGTCCACCCGACTGTCGACTGTACCCACCTGGTAATTGTTCACGAGTTGGGAAACTAGTTGCCCTTTTTTTTAAGGGACTTACACAGGTGACTATGGGGGTATACTATGGTACCTAGGACAAACATTGGGCCACTCTTTGTAGAGTATACCCAGAGGGTGGTTCCGTGTTCAAGCTTCACTTGCACCGGTAAGTTTCTCTAGTGTTGGTTGGTGTAACTATTCTTCCAACTAGTTATAGTGGTTTTGTTGCTATATCTCATAGGAAAGTTTTTAGTGTGTGTTTTTTTCTTTAGCATTAGAAAATCCTTAGTGTGTCATTGATTTTCTCATAGTGGAAGATAAAGAGCACCACTGGTCATGAAGGATTTTGGGCTTGTCATCGGTTAACTTGGATCCACCACCTCCACGACGAAGGCGAAGACTTGACCAGTAAGGGTCATTTGAGGTGACCCGGCCACAAGAGATTGTACTCGAACCAACTCTGAGAGGAGAATACTCATATCCAAAGGAACTAACTATTTCTGACCTTGGAGCGGAAGCTCTCAGTCCGTATAACCCTCCAATCACTGACTTATTGGTGCCACTTTTGATACAGCTTACCCCTCCAAGGGTAATGCATCACGAGCATCAGATAGTCTTACAAGAAGTAATGGAAGAAAATGCTTCTACTTCATCAGGGAGTCCTCATACTCCCTCTATGACTACCACTACTAGGGGCGTTCCTCCTTCTAACTCACCTTCATAGGTCCAGGCCACTATGGTCTCCACCACCTCTACCTTAGGCACTGGTATGATTCCATCTATGGCACCGATCACTGCACCTTTCACGCAGAGTGTGACAGGCCCTCTTTTTTCATACAGGATTCATGGTTTTGATACAAACTTGGTCTTCACCTACTCCAACCTATAGACCATGGGTCTGGGGGCAGGGAGCTCAAAAAATTATCTGCAAGGACCCATGGGGAGCACCTCAACCCCCTATAATGGTTTCCCTTATGGTAGGGGTCATATACCTCCGTTGTCCCCTTTGCTTGGTGGTGCTTCTCAGCAACCCGCCTAGTCAAACATGAACTACAACTCCTTTGGAGCAGTTAGTAAAGGAACTTCTTCCAGTACCACACTGATGGGTTCTTTGCTGTTATTTTTGATCGATGTGTTTGGTAACAACACATTCTCATCAGCTGCCATCTTAGCCGGGGGAAACCCTGGTTTTGGATCACAAAATCCTGCGCAGCGTACTATTCCTGCACAGGGGGCACACACTTCTCAAGAACCTTGGAATCAATGGTAGGGATAATTTCCCTTGTCAGGAATGTCGATAGGGGGAAACCCTTTCCATGGTCAATGGAACCCCCGACAAGGCTCAGTACCTATTCTTGTCGAATTGGCAGGGGGAAACCCTTTACATAACCTTTGGAACACAATGTCTGGATCAATTCCTTCCCAGTCCTCAACGTCCTATTACAAGAGTAAGTCGATGAGGTCTCAACAAGCACAGTATCTAAGTGCTAGTATAGGACATGGTTTTTCCTAGAACCCATGCCAACAACCTAACTTTTCCTGGAAACTTGGTGCCAACCAAAACCCAAGCCCCTATCCTCTTGTACATATTCAACAACCTAAGCTACCATTTCTGGAAACTTTTCAATTGCCAGACTTGTCAAGATTATTAAATGACCCAATCTATCATGATCCACATTTTCCTCCCATGCTGACCATGTTACCCTCAGACATTCCAAAGTTTGAAGGTAAACCTAATGAAGATCTAGGTGATCATGTGACTACCTTTCACCTATGGTGCTCGTCCAACTCATTGAAAGATGACTATGTACAGTGCCGCGAAATGGTACATCGAGCTCGACCACTCAATATACTCTACTTTTCGCGAATTGGAAATGATTTTCTTAAACCATTTTCAATTACCCATGAGATACGATGCCAACACTGAATTTTGGGCCAACTTTGAGTAGAAAAAGGTAGACCATATCTCTAATCACATCCGAGAATGAAGACGTCGGAAGCATTTGATAAAGGTACCAATCCCACCAGCTTTCCTGCTGGAGTGGTTCATCAATTATTTGGTCCCTCTGTTATCCAAAGACATAGAAACATCGGGTGTCTTTTAAGAAGAAGAGGTGATAATGATAGCTCAACAAATAGAGTTGATTTACTCTCAGTTTGGTTTACTTTACGAAGTTTTCATAGATGCACCGAGGTCTATACTTGACAAGACCAGACAGAATTTTCGACCACATGCCGATGGCATTGTCGGTTCAACACAAGCAAATCTCGCTAATCAGTTGTCAAATCAATTGCAGCAATTGTTGATACAACAAACAACAGCCAACCAAACCTCAAGGATGATTTTAGGGGATAAATTTCTCTCATGGGCTAATTTTCCATGGTTTTTCCCAAAAAAATATTTATTATTCTAAAAATGATTCTTCCAAATTCTATAGGATAAACTTATTTTACCTTAAAAATCAACAAAATTTTATACAAACTATATAAAATCCTTAGAAATTTGAATATTTTTACAAAAATATCATCAAACATTTTATAGTTGGGATATGAAGGATTAGTAAGATTCGTCAAGGTTTCTACATTTTAAAATAAATTTCCATCCTTAAAA
>ML778082.1:194518-205477 GCA_009831015.1 Picea engelmannii | reverse complement strand
ACAAACTATATAAAATCCTTAGAAATTTGAATATTTTTACAAAAATATCATCAAACATTTTATAGTTGGGATATGAAGGATTAGTAAGATTCGTCAAGGTTTCTACATTTTAAAATAAATTTCCATCCTTAAAATCATCCCTGCCAAACCTCTAGTTCAGATAGTCCCCCTACTCAGACGTTGGATGTACACAGACGAACCTAAAGGCCAACCAGTAGGACGAAGGGAAGAAGAAACAACGAAAGAAGGGTAAGAGGGATAAGAAACCCACCAATAATGATGGCAGGGATAACACAGAGAGAAAGAAGTCGAAGTATCTGTGTAACCTTTGCATGGAAGACCACACAAATCACTTGTTCCAGCGACTAGCAGAAGCCCAAATGTTATTGGTGCAACAACAACCTGCTGTGTTAACGAACCTATTTCCACATGTGAAAAATTTAACTCAAGCCTCTGCCAACATGGATGGGGGCAGTTGGGGACCCCCTTCATTGTCTAGTAATCCCTCAACCTTGAATGTTTATATGTTGAAAGGTGAAGCTCACATAGCTACTAGGGCACATGATTACGGAATGCCAAGTACTATTGAAAAGGGTAAAGAAGCCAAAATAATGACACACATCCTAAAAGGGGCATTAAAGAAGGCTTCACATAATCCAAAAGTGAGGGCCACCTAAAACTACTCTATGGTGAAGGATTTGTCACAAACCCCTTGCGCAATGTTTTCTTTGGAGGTCCTCCAAAGCTTCCCTTAGAAGAGAAAGGATATGCTAGCTGCCTTAAGATCCGCTAAGACATGTAATCTGAGAACTATCATGCTTGATACAACCGACTTGAAGCCTCATCTCCCATATCATGTAACATTTCAGATAGTAGTGGCTTACACCACGAAAATGTTTACCCGGAATATTTTTCGTACGATGGTTGATAAGGGTGCCTCAACATGCGTGATGTCATTAGCGTGTTGGAAGGAAATTGGCCAACCCATTTTGTCTCCTTCACCTACTCATTTTATGGCTTTCGACATTCATTTTTTCATACCACATGGAATCATCCCTTCTTTCCCCATGCAATTAGGAGGGAAGATCGTTTGTCGAAGTTGAAGTGGTTGATGTGCCTCTCGACTACAAACTCTTGTTAGGAATGAGTTGGACATATGCCATGCATGTAGTGATTGCTACAGTTTTTTGGGTCTTATTGTTTCCACATGAGGGCCGAATCGTGACCATTTATCAATTGTCCTTCCTAGGCCTGACCCTTCATCAGGGGCATCCACGGTCCCAATGATTGATAACCCACAATCCAATGTCATCAACATGGGGGTTGGTTTGTGCCCACCTCTCATGGATACTTTTGATTACCCACCTCCCTTCGATGATGTCAAGATGATATCGACTATCCCCGACCAGCCTAAGGATGAAATATTTCAAGCGTCGTCATTTCGCACGACTTACTTTAATGATCTATGGAATCTTTCTTCCCCATCGGCCATGATGAAAGGGACAAGGAATCATGGCACATCCATGCCCTTGTCCACGGTAGAATTTGTGTACTCTATAGTCCATTAATATTCCGTTGACCCCGATCCAACTCCTGAACAAGAGTTAGATCCAATTTTTGAGCCTACCTAGGCTCAAGGTTCACTTGCCACTACCAATTCCTTAGAATTGGTCTTGCTCTCTGACGAGGAGATTATAGTGGCATTGACTATTCTAGACAAACCCTGGGATGATTTCCATCACAGATATTATTTTCTCCTGGAGTTAGGAAGAATCAAGGCAGGTAAATTCATGTTAACTATGATTGGAGATAGGTCTTGTCCTATTAATCCTCTGGCTACGCACGCAATTTATGCCAAGTTTAATATGCAAAGAATCACTAAACATATACCTATAGACATCTCCAGAACCCCTAGCGTCATGGAGAATGTCTTCATCGGAGCAGACTGCTCCCCCGAGGAGATTCAAATCTATACATATTTATTTAAATAATTTCGCGACATTTTTTCCTGGTGTTACGAGAAAATGCTAGGCATTGATCCAAGAATCGTTGAACATGAAATAACAACTTACCCTGATGCCAACTTAGTTTGGCAGAATATTCGTCTGGTTAATCCTCGGAAAGAAGTAGCTATCAAGGCTAAAGTAGAGAGTCTACTCAAAGTTGGTTTCATCTACCCCATTCAGTTAACTCAGTGGGTGTCAAATCTTGTTCCGGTCAACAAAAAGCAGAGAATGATTCGTGTATGTACGGACTTTCATGATTTGAACAAGGCCTGTCCAAAGGATAATTTCCCCACCCCATTCATTGACCAGATTGTCGATGAATGCACATGTTGTGAGGTATTCTCTTTCATGGATGGTTTTTTTGGATACAATCAGATACAGATTAATCCTGAGGACCATCATAAAACAACGTTTATCTGTCCATGGGGTACATTTTCTTATCAGAAGATGCCTTTTGGCCTAAAGAATGGTGGAGCTACTTTTTAGCGGGTGGTGTCCTTTTATTTCCATGATCACAAACACCTAGTCAGGGCTTATATCAATGATTTAGCATCATGATCTCAGAAGAGAGATAATCATCCCATGCACCTTTGACTTATCTTTGAGCGTTGTCACTACTATCGGATTCACTTGAATCCAAAAAAATGTAGTTTTTGCATGACGTCAACTCATCTTTTAGGTTTTATAGTTTCGACAACAGGGATCATGGTCGATCCTCTAAAGGTTGAGGTGATAGTTAAATTTCCTCCCCCATGCACAGTCCCTCAACTTCATAGTTTATAGGGAAAAGATAACTTTCTTCGGCATTTTATCACAAACTATGCCGAGATCACCAAAGGGTTTATGCATTTATTGAAGAAGGGTGTCCCTTTCCTTTGGGAAGATTCTACTCAACGCTCATTTGAAGAGTTGAAACGTGCCCTCGCGTCTTCCCCTCTACTTCGGCCACCCAATTATAATAAATATTTATTATTGTATTTGTCCGCAGCAAAGTTGACCATCGGTATGGTATTGGTTCAAGAGGACGATCTACTTGAAGAACATGTGATTTATTACTTGAGCCGAGTCCTGGTTGGACCAAAACTCAACTACTCTGATGTTGAGAAACTTGCGTTGGCAGCAGTACATGTTGTCCAATGGTTCCGTCACTATATCATGTTTCACAAGACCACTGTCATTGTCGTTGTGAATCCATTCCAATATGTGTTGACACGACGTGTAATCAGTGAAAATATCAGTATATGGATTGATATCCTCCAGAAATTTAAATTAGATTTTGTTTCCGCGAAATATTAAAAGTCGAAGGTCTTTGCGGAACTTATCTAAGAACTTTTGGTCGATTCAGGTGATGTTACGCCTAAATAATCATCGATTAAAGGAGATATTTTTCTGATTTCATCTTCAGAACCCTGGTACGGAGATATACTAGACTATCTCCAGAATTTAAAGTGCCCCGCCTCTGCTTCTCACGATGAGCATCGATGTATATGCCATCAGGAAAAAAACTATCTCATACTCGAGGACACTTTGTGTTGTTCCTAAGTTTATACTTTAAGGCTCTAAAGTATATTGTCAAGGCATCTATAATATAGAAGGAAAGAAGACAGAAAAAGGCAGCTGATTAAAAAAAGGTTAAAGTTGGTTTCTCAACTGTCTCTGTCAAAGTTCCCAGTTTTCCTGAATGCTGATATCTCTTTCAATTGTTGCCCACGAACGTTTGAGTTCAACCCGATTATTTGTTTTTTGTAAGATAGTATTAAATAAATTTAGAGAAATGTTGGTTTGATCTGTAATACTGGGTTCATCTTTAGGCTGTCTTGTAACTGGTACTGTCATGGAAAATAAAAGTAAAAGGGGATAAGATTATGTGTTTTACTTTTAGGCTTATTTATCTCTAAACCACAATGTAAGAAGGACGGGGTTAAAATACGAATTAAAGAAATAACTGGATTAAAGGTCGTTTCTTGTATTTGAGTTAAAGCTTAAAGAAAAGGAAACATGCATGATGTGATAAAAACATAAAAATATTAACAAGGTGAGGCATCTGTTTCAGAGGAATCTCACATTGAAAAAAGGAAACTATAAGGAAAGAATAATATTAATGAAGCATATGAGGTTGTGATCCAAACATTTCAGGTCTTGTATCAGTTGATAACTGATACAGAGGAAAGGCTGTAAATGATCTGAAAAACAAAGATATATATTTCCACAGTAGAGGTTGTACTAAATTGTAGTAAAGAATTCATTAATAAAATACATGAAAGAAATATGAAAAGACAGAGAAACACATAACTCAAATTTGGCAAGATCCAAAATCTTCAATCTTCTTTTCTATTAATTAAGACTTTTTTTTATCTCTGTTTTCGTCACAATACCCTTTTTTAGAGAAAGAAAAATCCCCATGTTCCTCTTCTTTTTTTTTATACAAGGTCATCACTATTTGATAGTTAGTGATCACCTACATTTTAGGAAAAAGAAAGAAAAATAGTTACAAAAACTACAACATTAACCATTGCGTGATTAACTTTCCATCTGTTTACCCTTCCAAAACTGTAAATTTCCGAACGAGACTTCACTATTTTGTTGAAGTATCTCCCTCTTTTGAAGTTGTGCATTCAACACACCTCTCTAAAAAGTGAACAAAAATTATGGGTGGTGTCGGAAGATCTCTAGTTTCAAATAAGTAAAACTTTCTCTATACCTTCGAAAACTAATCTTCAAAACTTTTATCAGCGAACATGATCATTTGCAATTTCAAATTAGGTTGTACCGGCCATCTATCTATCTGGTCCATATTAATTTCTCTTAATTGTGAAATTTCTACCCAAACCTCTTGTAAACTCTCTTTGTAGGCTGATCGTTGTTTCAGAATATTTATTTGCTCTAGTATTTCAGAGAAATCAATCCTTCCAATTCCCAATGCTTCCTTATCTAGAGAATCAAATATTCCTTTGAAGTCATCTTTGATTTCTTTGACCAATCTCTTGTTCTCAACTATATTTGCTTCCCATTCCTTTAGCATAATGTCTCTTATTATCTATTTTGTGACAGAAAGTTTTAAATCTATTGGCACCTCCCTGTTCCCTGAACATGTGACAGCTTTTTGAAAGGCATTCCTCACTGCTTTAGCTTCTTTGTCCAATGAATCAATGTTATCGAGAAATTTGCTTACCTCTTGAAAATAATGTTGGATGATCTTTATTTTGGATATCAACTGTTGTTGTTTAGTTCCTATCTTTATATGAATTTCTAATGAGAGGGTTTGAAAATATTTTAAATCTACGAACCGGCCTTCTGTCATACTTAACTTGACTTGCAACTGATTTGTAGGTTCCCTTTGTTGAGAAACTTTCACCTAACTTGCTTGTATTTTCGATTTCATATCATCAAGGCTAGATTTAAGTGACTGAATTTCGTGTTTTTCAGTAGTTCTGGCATGCTCCAGACTTTTATTGACTTCTTCTCTGATACTCTCCTCAACATTTTTTAATTGATCCTGCAGTTGAGCTATCATGTGATTACTTTTCTTTATCCTTGTCTTCAAGTTTTCCACAGTAAAGAGGTTTTTCATGGCCATTGCTCCCATAGAGAATTCTATCTCTATAGAAAAATACTCCTCTTCCATTTTCTGACCATCAGTTAAGACCCTATGATTCTTTACAATGCCCCCTTCTCTCTTATTCATTTCTTACTTCACAATAGATTTCCTTTTCATGCTGAAAAAAAAATATGAAGGGGGAATTTAATCCCTGGAAATTGGGGTAAGGTCACTTACATATATAGCTCCCATTTGTGGGAATCCAAAGGTGGATTGTAGAGGGGTTAAGGAATTTATAGGGCTTCCTAACTCTATGGACCTTTTTTTNAAATTTTCTCTCTTATTTCACTAAAAACCTTAGGCTACTTTGTAGAGACCAGTTCTTGTATAGTATTTAGAAAACAAGAGTGCATCCAAAAATCTTTCTTTATTCTTCAGATGTCTATTAAGCAATAATACAGTGCAATAAAAACAAATAAAACCAATGCACATGAGTAAGACACATGAACACCAGGATTTAAGGTGGAAACCCAAATCGGGAAAAAACCACTGTTGTCGTTGTCTCTGTCTTCAATGATTATTATTAAGAAAACATTCTACAACAGTGTACTAGTGCAGACTCATACTAGTACGTAGGCTTCTACCTGCAGAAGGCTGCAACCTTCTCTTGTTTACCAGCCTTTCCTGGAAGGGAGATTCAACCCCCTAAAAATTGCACCAGTTTCTACTGGTAAGATGCTTCTACTGAAGGATTTAACCCTCAGACTCGCTGCTGATTGTGTTTCATAAATTTTCATACTGGATCAGACAGATTCAACCCTTTGTACATTTGTCAGCAAACATATTTTTCCCAAAACTTTAGAATATCAGCAATAACCCAGACTTCAATATGTATTCCCCATCCTTCATCAGAGATCCTAACCTTCATATGCATCTTTAATGTGAATGACCTGTATATATATATATATATATACTTCCCCTTTTTTTTTTATTGATCAGTAATAATATGTGTTGCTGAGCAGTTTAGATCTATAGTAACTTACCCGGATTCATTGTAGATCTGCCAGCCAACTGCTACAATGAGGTTCCTCCCACTTCAAACTTTTCTGCCACCTGCACAAATGACCTCAGCGACCTGTAGATGTGCCTACTGTCAGAAAATGGCCTCCACACCCTCCAAAAGGGACCCCTGCAACCTATCACCATCCTTACTGTCCTTACCATCCTACTTTTCTTCTTCGGATCACCTGTAGAAAGGGCATCGACCCCTTCTTAAGCCCATGGGTCAAGGAACCGTTCAACGCTCATCGGGTCCCATATTTATTGCTCGGGGGAAATCGGGCCCCTTTTTAAACTTTGAATTAAACCTAAGCATGCCCTTTTAAATCAGGTTTCAGCATTCCATATGCTAGCCCTCCTGAGCTTAGCTCCCGATCAACGTGACCGTCACACCATGACCACAACCTTACCCCGTCAGGGCTACGGGGTTTGTGATGCCTCAATGCATACACCCACGTGATTCCCGATCATCCAAATCCCGATGCTCCTTTACGTTGACAGCTGTTATCCACTATGCCACTGTCCTCTTTCTCTGTTGTGCTGAAATTTGTTCCCCACTGATCGGGGTTTCACTAATTGCGATTTCACAATGCACAAATCCCTTGTCACCGGGATCTCTGATTTCCTGATGGAAAAAGTGTCGACGTCACTCGATCCTTTTCCAAACCTCCTTCCTGATCGATGGCTCTTGATCTTTCTGGGGTTTCGAGACCTGCAAGTCCTGATGCCTGGTGTCTCGGATCTCTGATACGCACGATCGCGTGACACGTGTCCTTCTTCAGACAGACGGATCAGATTAACTCTGGGGATTTTGAGACTTTCGATGTCTCAACTTTCTTGTCCTCAGGAACTCCGATTTCCCGATGGCCAATATCCCGACTCTTGTCGATCCCCAACTTCCTTCGTACTCCTGACACGCGTCCCATCGAATGGACGATTCAGATTCTGCGTCGGGGTTTCCTTTAGGGATTTCCCCGATCCTTCGTTCACGGGAATACCGATTTGCCGATTCCCGATACGCTGGTCCTCCGACAGGCCTTTGACCTGCCACCTATCCTCCAGGGTGGCCCACACTCTATCGGGAAATTGCATATCATGATTTCGCGATGTCTTATGCACTTGTTCATGGGACTCGCGAAACTCCAATTCCTGATTCTCCGATGAAGCACCTTACTACCTGTCCTCCAGGGTGGCCCACACGCTACCTTCCTTATCTTCCTCACAACTTCTACAGATCCAACGAATGTCGGTGACCTTATTCATCTATCATACGCGCCCATCCAAAACTCAACCATATACTAATTTTCTTACATGAAAACTCTACATGAAAACTTTTTTGCCTCAGCCTTTGCCATCAATGACAATAGTTCCAACAATCTCCCCCTTTGTCATTGATGGAAATACTCTACCTCTGTCTTTTTCCTACCCCTTTGACATCAATGGAAATGAGGGGACAGGACCATGCTCCCCCTGAGATCATGCTACATCGTCATAATGATCCTTTTCAGATCACCAAGGCGCCCCCATAGTCAGAGAATTTAGAGATGCTTATCAGCACCGTACAACCAATTGAGACTTTTGTACTTAGGTAGACTTGATCCTTTGCATGGCAGAGACTACTCCCAGTTTTTGGTGGAGATATTCGAATGTTTCCCTAGGTAGAGGTTTGGTAAATATATCAGCAACTTGTTCTTTGGAGGGAACATACTCCAATTTCACCTTTTTCTCAAGCACCTGTTCTCGTAAGAAGTGATATTTGATGGGAATGTGCTTGGTCTTGGAATGCATAACAGGACTCTTTGAGATACTGATGGCACTTGTATTATCACACATAATAGAGATAGGAGATGAACATTTGATTTGAAAGTCTTGAAGGGTTTTCATCATCCAAAGAAGTTGAGTGCAACAAGATGTTGCAGCCACGTATTCGACTTCTGCTGTAGATAAGGCAATGGAACTTTGTTTCTTGCTGAACCAAGATACTAACCGGGGACCCATGTAGAATGCACCACCACTAGTGCTTTTGCGATCATCAACACTTCTAGCCCAATCTGCATCAGTGTATGCATGAAGAGTAAGATCAACATTCCTTGGATACCATAGTCCAAAATCTTGAGTTCCTTGTAGATATTTGGATATTCTTTTCACATCCTGAAGGTGAGACTCTCTTGGATTGGCTTGAAATAGTCCAACAATCCCAACTGCATGCATAATGTTTGGTCTTGTCCCAGTGAGATACAATAGACTTCCTATCATAGATCTGTATTCTGGTTGATTCACCGTGGGAGAATCATCATTAGAACTGAGATTACACCCAATTATCATTGGTGTACTTACAGGTTTGCAATCTTCCATGCCATACTTCTTGAGGATTTGCTTAAGGTATTTTGTTTGTGATAGGAAAATGCCATCTGTTGCTTGTTGCACTTGTAATCCTAGAAAGAATGTTAGTTCCCCAAGTAAAGACATTTCAAATTCTTGCTGCATATCAGAAGCAAATTTATGACTCATGGATTCTTCATTACTTCCAAAAATGATATCATCAACATATACAACTACAATTAGTAGTTTTTCATTTTTAGTTTTTGTGTATAAGTTGCTATCAGCAGATCCTTTTGAGAATCCTTGTTGACAAAGATATTTGTCAAGACGATAGTACCATGCCCTTGGGGCTTGTTTGAGACCATATAGAGCCTACAAAAAGGTTTTTCGTCATTTCCAAAGATGAATCCTTCTGGTTGTTCTATATAAACTTCTTCTTCCAGATCACCATTGAGAAAAGCATATTTAACATCCATTTGATGAACTTTGATTTGTTGGAAGCTTGAAAAGGAAAGAAACATTCTTATGGCTTCAAGTCTAGCTACAGGAGAAAAGGTTTCTTCAAAGTCTATACCTTCTTGCTGAGCATACCCCTTGCAAACAAGTCTAGCTTTATTTCTTATAACCTCCCCATTCTCATTTAGCTTGTCTTTGAATATCCATTTAGTTCCAATGACATTTTTGTCATGGGGTCTTGGTACTAGTTCCCAAGTGTGATTCTTTTCGATTTGATCAAGTTCTTCATTCATGGATTGAATCCAACATTCATCTTTGCTAGCTTGATTGACATTGTGAGGTTCAACAGTGGATAGAAATTCCATATGGCCAGAAGATCCTACAAGATTCCTTCTCGTTTGTATATTTGATCCCTTATCTCCCAAAATTTGGGATTCTTGATGATTCTTTTGAACATATCTGGATGGAGCCTTTTCAGATAAATCCTCTTCGGGTTCTTCATTGGGTTCACTATCTATATCATTCCTATTTGATGTAGAATGATGTATGTCATCATCTTCCTCAAAAGTTGTTTGTTTTTCTTCTCGTGGAGCTACAGGAGACTCATTAATAACAACATCAATACATTCAACAATCTTTCGAAGCCTTTTATTGTAACATTTATAAGCTTTACTCCTAGAGGAGTAACCAAGAAATATTCCTTCATCTGCTCTTGGTTCAAATTTGCCAAGTTTTTCATCATTATTTTTGATAAACCATTTGCTTCCAAAGACTCTAAAATGTTTTACAGTGGGAAGTTTTCCATACCATAGTTCATAAGGAGTTTTATCACTGTTTACACGAACATGTGCTTTATTGAGAATATTTTCTACTGTATGTGTTGCTTCTCCCCAAAATGTATCAAGTGTTCCAGAATCATCAAGCATAGCTCTAGCCATTTGTTGAATTGTTCTATTCATTCTTTCTGCAACACCATTTTGTTGTGGAGTGCCTGCTACAAAAAACTGTCTTTTTATGCCATGTTGTTCACAAAATTCAATGAATTCATTGGATGTATATTCTCCTCCTCGATCATATCTGAGACACTTTATTTTTAGATCTAATTCATTCTCAACTAGTGCCTTGAAGATCTGGAATTTCCCAAATGCTTCATCTTTGTGTTTAAGCAGTCCAATCCAACACATTCTAGAGAAATCAACAATGAATAAGATATAGTATTCTTCACCACGTGGTGAATTTTTCCTCATAGGTCCACATATGTCAGTATGAATGAGTTCAAGAGGCTTACTTGATGATCCTTCTTTGGCATTAAACTGCACTCTGGTTTTCTTGCCGAATTGGCATGATTTGCATATGATATTCTCAAGTAGAGTAATGCTGGGAAAATCACGAACAATTTTAAATCTGCTTAATTTGTTGATTTGAGAGAAGATCGGATGCCCCAATCTTCTATGCCATAGCCAATTTTCTGAAGATTTACTCAAGTAACATTGTTCTTTGTTGTTCTTTAATATATATAGGTTGTTAGGAGTTCTTTTTCCTTTTATAATAGCTTTGCCTGTATCAAGATCACGTACC
>ML778082.1:150773-194468 GCA_009831015.1 Picea engelmannii | reverse complement strand
GTTCCTTGATCACACATTTGACTTACACTTAACAAGTTATGCTTTAATCCATCCACATACATGACTTCATTAGCTTTCACATTTTCTTTTAGAAGAGCAGACCCTTTTTCCTTAATAACCGCAGGAGTATCATTTCCAAATGTGACTTTCTTTTCCTTTTCTAGAGTACTATATGAAAGAAGTTTGTCTTTGTCACCTGTCATGTGTCTTGAGCATCCATTGTCAATGTACCATTGGTTTTCTTCACCTTCAGAAAATAAAGCTATGCCACAATTTTCAACTTGTAATTCTTTCTTTTTCCATACTTTGGAGCTTGAAGGAACATGTCTTTTTAGCTGAATTTTTCTCCTGCATTCAGATTCTTCATGGCCAAAGTTATTGCAATAAGAACATTCAACTTCATTCTGAAGATGAGAAAAGTTGTTATAAGTATTCTTCTTTGTTTCCAATTCAATCCTTTTCTTTCTTGATTCTCTTGTCATGATAGTTTTATATGCAACACATTGAGCAGCTTTATGACTAAAATTGTGACATGAGAAGCATTGTCCACTGAAGAAAAAATTTATGCGATCATAGAATCTCCTATATGAATTTACTTGTTGATTGGTGTTTCCTTGAAAGGCATTCATGTTTGTGTTTTTTGAATTGAGATGATCATGCCTTACCTGTAAAGATTCCTTATTCCCTTGCTGAGCGGCAACACCTTCTAACCTAGTTGTAACTGCTTTTAGATAATTTGGTGCTAAAGGCTGAGAAGATTCTCCAGTATATCCAAGGTCTGTCTTTATGAGAGGAGAACGTTGTACCTTGATAATTTCATCTAAGGTTTCAGATCCTTTAGAAAATCTAAGATTCAGAGTCTTTACTTTCTCAAGTTCTTTTCTTAGAATTACTACTTCACACTCTAATTTCTCGTTATGTTTCTCCTTTTCTTCAAGATGTTTTTCCAAAGTTTCTATAGTGATTTTACTCTCTTCTAAACAGACTTTGAGTTTATTGTTTTCATCAAGAAAGTCATTTTCTTCTAGAGCATCCTCAAAAGTATCCTTTTCTTCTCTAGATCCTTTTTCAAATGCTATGAGAAGTCTAAGGTCTTGTTCACATTCTTCCTCACTATCATATAACCCATCACTATCTTCATGAGTATAGAAACTCTTTTTAGAATTGAAGTGATTCTTATTTCTTCTTGCTACTTCCTTCCCCTTTTTATGTGTTTCTTTATAAGGACACTTAGCAACATAATGACCAACTCTTCCACAATCAAAACATTTGAAAGGAAGCTTATCTCTGAACCATCCTGTCCCAGTTTGGAGTTTCCTTACGAAGTTTATCTCATCTTCCTCTGAGATGTACCCTGATCCTTCTGTTATTTGTACTTCCTTTCCTTTTGTAGAAGTTCTAAAGACTGCTTCTTTGACTTCAGATGGTCCTCCTCTTCTCATTTCATACATAGTTAGTATGCCATGTAGTTGTACCACAGTAAGATTTTGAAGATCCTGCTTTTCTTCAAGAGCTGATACTTTTGACTCAAATTTTGCAGTTAGAGATCTTAAAATTTTTTCCACCAAAGTAGATTTGGTTATTGTTTCTCCCAGATTTCTCATGTGATTTACAATATCATCAAGACGTAAAAAGAAATTTGCAATGCTTTCCTCATTATTCATTTTAAGATTTTCATATTGAATTTTGAGAGTTTGCAGTTTAGCACTTTTTACCTTTGCATCACCTTCATAACTCAGAATGATTTTGTCCCATATGTCCTTTGTTGTGTTCAGCTGCATGACTTTGACAAATTATGATTCAGTTAGACTTCCTAACAGATCATTAACTGCTTTTGTATTTACCTCGTAGGTTTTTCTTTCTGTTGGATCTGTTGGTACTGTAGATGGATATTGATATCCTCCTTCAACAATATCCCATACATCTGCTCCCAGAGACTAAAGATAAGATCTCATCCTTGTTTTCCAGAAGATTAAATTGTTTCCATTGAAGAGTGGAGGCCTGATAGATGTTACTCCATCTTGATTGCTCATTTTGATTGAACTTCCTTCTAGCGGCTAAGCCTTTTAAGAATGACCTAGCTCTGATACCAATTGTTGAGAAATACTGAGAGGCGGGGGGGTGAATCAGTATTTGAGCAATAATAAATTTTCTCTCTTATTTCACTAAAAACCTTAGGCTAGTTTGTAGAGACCAGTTCTTATATAGTCTTTAGAAAACAAGAGTGCATCCAAAAATCTTTCTTTATTCATCAGATGTCTATTAAGAAATAATACAGTGCAGTAAAAACAAAGCAAACCAACGCACATGAGTAAGACACATGAACACCAGGATTTAAGGTGGAACCCAAATCGGGAAAAAAGCACCGCTGCCATTGTCTCTGTCTTCAATGATTATTATTAAGAAAACATTCTACAACACTGTACTAGTGCAGACTCATACTAGTACGCAGGCTTCTACCTGTAGAAGGCTGCAACCTTCTCTCGTTTACCAGCCTTTCCTGGAAGGGACCTTCAACCCCCTGAAAATCGCACCAGTTTCTACTGGTAAGATGCTTCTACTGAAGGCTTTAACCCTCAGACTCGCTACTGATCGCGTTTCATAAATTTTCACACTGGACCAGACAGATTCAAACCTTTGTACATTTGTCAGCAAACATATTTTTCCCAAAACTTTAGAATATCAACAATAACCCAGACTTCAATATGCATTCAACATGCTTCGTCAGAGATCCTAACCTTCATATGCATATTTAATGTGAATGACCAATATNTATTGATCAGTAATAATATGTGTTGCTGAGCAGTTCAGATCTATAGTAACTTACCCGGATTCATTGTAGATCTGCCACCCAACTACTACAATGAGGTTCCTCCCACTTCAAACTTTTCTACCGCATGCACAAATGACCTCAGCGACCTGTAGATGTGCCTACTATAAGAAAATGGCCTCCACACCCTCCAAAAGGGACCCCTGCAACCTATCACCATCCTTACCGTCCTTATCGTCCTACTTTTCTTCTTTGTATTGCTTGTAGAAAGGGCATCGACCCCTTCTTATTCCCATTGGTCAAGGAACCGTTCAACGCTCATCGGGTCCCATATTTATTGCTCGGGGGAAATTGGGCCCCTTTTTAAACTTTGAATTAAACCTACGCGCACCTTTTTAAATCGGGTTTCGTCATTCCATATGCTCTGCCTCCTGAGCTTAGCTCCTGGTCAACGTGACCATCACACCGTGACCACAACCTTACCCCGTCGGGGCTACAGGGTTTGTGATGCCTCAATGCATACGCCCGCGTGATTCCCGATCATCCAAATCCCGACGCTCCTTTACACTGACAACTATTCTCCACTACGCCACTGTCCTCCTTCTCTACTGTGCTGACAGTTGTTCCCCACTGATTGGGGTTTCACTTATCACGATTTCACAATGCACAAATCCCTTGTCACCGAGATCTTTTATTTCCTGATGGACAAAGTGTCGACGACGCCTGATCCTTTGCCATGTGTCCTTCCTGATGGACGGCTCGTTATCTTTCCGGGGTTTCGAGACCTGCAAGTCCCAATGCCTGGTGTCTCAGATCTCCGATACGCACAATCCCGTGACACGTGTCCTTCTTCAGATGGATAGCTCATATTAACTCTCAGGATTTCGAGACTTTCGATGTCTCAACTTTCTTGTCCTCACGAACTCCGATTTCCCGATGGCCAATATCTCGACTCTTGCCGATCCCTGACTTCCTCCATACTCCTGACACGCATCCCACTGAATGGACGATTTAGATTCCGCATCGGGGTTTCCTTTAGGGATTTCCCCGATCTGTCGTTCATGGGAATACCGATTTGTCGATTCCCAATACGCTGGTCCTCCGACGGGCCTTTGACCTGCCACCTATCCTCCAGGGTGGCCCACACGCTATCGGGAAATCGCATATCTCGATTTCGTGATGTCTGATGCACTTGTTCACGGGACTCGCGAAAATCGGATTCCCGATTCTCCGATGAAGCACCTTACTACCTGTCCTCCAGGGTGGCCCACACACTACCTGCCTTATCTTCCTCCCAACTTCTACAGATCTAACGATTGTCGGTGACCTTCTTCATCGATCATACGCGCCCATCCAAAAATCAACCATACACTGATTTTCTTACATGAAAACTCTTTTGCCTCAGTCTTTTCCATCAATGAAAATAGTTCCAACATGTTTCTCCCACAATCTCAGGTATAACGATATCAACAGTAGGTCATGAAGGAGGGGTGGACCTACCAATTTTGGCAGGTGTCTTGGGCCTCCTCCCTACTTCCGTCTCTGGATCTTCTGTCTGTAAGGCCTCTTCATTTTTTGAAGAGCCTTCAATCTCTTGAGGAAAATCTTCAGGATTGGATTTATCTTGCGCTTCTTTCCCGAAACTCGAAGGAGCATCTCCTTGTTCCTAAGGAAGGGTGATTGCTTCTCCCTGAAGCACTTTGGGGAGACCGCTCTGTCTATGCCTCTATAAGGTCTGGAATCTAATTTGCAAGTCAGACATAAGTGCATCTACTCTTTGTAATACTTCCTCATAGGTCTTTGTTCCCTTGAACAGATAGTCACAAGGGGACTCTTCATGCTCATAAGCCTGCATATTACAGTGGGACATGTGTTTTCCCACTAACTGGTAAGGATCATGCTTCCTATGCTCGAGGTTTATCAATTTCACTTCTTCCAGTGTTGTTGCTTCAACTTTGGCACGACCTAAGTTGAGCAATGAGAATTTTCCAATCTGAACAGGAAAAGTTGGCCAAAATTTCTTTTGAGTTGTTTTCAATTCCACCCCTATTCCACCTATAACAATTTGGTGAGCCACCTCCCTGCATACCAGTCTGTCAGGGAGGAATTTTGGAAGGGCACGTGGAGGAATCGAGCACCCAAAAACTCTAATGGACGAAAAATTATCTTCTATGAACCAGCTGACGATTGTCCTGAGATTTCCTGTGACCGATACTGAAATGTAGGGAGGCAAACAGTCATACAACATTTGGTGTAGTGGTATTACCACGAAATGACAAATTTCATAGAACAAATATTTGGCATTTTCTTCCCAAAGCCTAGAATGATATTCATGAATTAGGACTGGGTAAGTCCGATTCCAACTCCAATTCATCAGAGGAAAAGGAGTTGAGAAGCAAATAGCATCCATGAGGTACGCCGACATGTAAAAATCTACCGGTTGGCCCTTTTCTCTAGCAGTCTGATAGTCCATGACATCCTTTGCCATGTTATTGGATAGAATCTTATCCCAATTAAAACTGTAACCCTTTGCTGCTTCATGTAAAAGAGGTACCCATTCTGAAGCAAAAGGGGTGGGACTTTTTTTACCGAAAAGTCTACACAACATCATTGCTATGTAAATCATATATTCATTCAACGAGGCCGTGGTGTAAACACCATGGGTGTCAGCCCTGAACTTTCCCTCATTTCTCCACCATTCTTTGATGATGTCAGGATAGGTTTGGTCTACCTCGAAATATTCTTTCCTCTGAAACTTACTCACAAAATCTTGATTATAAACATACTTGGACTGGGAGATAATTTATACATTACTTGTACATGTTTTGGTCTGAAAGAACCAATAACGACCCGTTGGCTATCCAGAATACTCCTCGTCTTTACATCAGTTCTATCCAAGGCCCAACTAATCATGTCATTATAGCCTATGAGTCATGGTCGTGCAACTATTTTGTGGATCTCAAACTCCGCTATATCTTGAAGCTTGTTGTCAACGTCATGAGGGAAATTTTTTATTTCGTAATCCAGAGTCTCGAAGATCTGTCTCCAGGATATTATGGAATCAATGGCATGTGGTTTTGTATCAGATATGACGTCCCCGTCTAGACTCAAGCCTTCTACGACCTCTTCGCTTTTCCTGGGTGCCTTCTTAGGTGCCATGAAATCGGTGCTATGTCAAATATTTGTTCACAGAGAAATATGCTTAAAACCTTGAAAGAGTGAATAGCTGCATATGTAAGGGATAACTTATGAAGTTCAGAAAATAAAAGTTATCAACCTTCGATTTCACATTTAAACGAGTGTATAGATGCAGACGTCAAAAAATAAATGCTCTTTTAATGGAAAGATATACTTGGAGATACACTTTCATGTTGAAAAAAGATCATCACTTATCCGTTATCAATACTGTCATATATCGGTAATTTCGAAAGTGAAGTTTCGAAAAACACTTCTATCCTCAATTTTCGAAATGTGAAAGGTGGATTAATTCTCATTAACCTTGTTTGAAAAATAATTAACTTGAAACTTAAACCCTGTTTAGAGATAAACATGAATTCATGTTTTGGAACTTCGGGGATCTTGTTGTCGAGGGATAAGTCACAAGAAATCCCCGAATCATGAAATTGTGAAGAGATTAGTGAGGCACTAAGACAGGTATTAGGGCTTAAATAAAACTATGTTGATAATTAATTAACCTTTTAACTTTTGGTAAAACAAGGATCGTGAGTCTTAGGGTTGAGAGTTCTGAAGCGCTTCAACATAGAGAAAAACCAAAAACATGAAATATTAAGGGGAAGATAATTATTTTTAAAAATTTAAGTAATTACAGGTTTCAAGAGTACTTCGTGGAAATAAATGGGAAAGGTAACCTTCGTTTCTCCTCCTTTTAAACTCTTCCTTTACAAATAAAAAAAAATTGAGGATATCGGCACCAGGAAAAAGGAAAGGATGAGACTTACGCTTTGGGAAAAACTGAATCCCAAAAACCCGAAAAGGAAAAAAGCTCATATTTCCCTTTGATTAAGGGCAGCTCCATGACTTAGGAAAAATTAAGCCTTAGATTTTTTTTTTTTTTTCTTAAGATAGAAAGAAAATTAAGCTTTGTGTCAACATTTAGGCTCCATCTAGGGATCTCATCTCCTTGTGGAATGAGAAGAACTTGGATATCGAGTGCCTTCATTGGGAAATGGAGACAGAAGTCTTAGCTTCGTGAAACACCATAGTAGGATCTTGACACTAAAACAAAAATCTCTTCAAGACCAAAGATCTGACTATCTCGAGCAGGATTTTCAATAAGCTTTTCCTAAAACTGAGCTCAAAACTACATAAGATAATCAAGACCAAACTAATCATCCTATCAGGTTTCATGTGGTTTTGTTTATATCAAGGTAAGTATTTGTGTTGTGTCCTCTAAGGATATCCCCAAAATCTATGATAAAATTCGGCCGAAAGGAAGAGAAATTACCAGAACGTCTTGTAATTCGTGTATGACATCTTTTAACAGATACAAGGATATTACTTCACTACCAGCGAGCCTGTTCAATACCCCAGTGAAGTTATCTGACTTCCCATATTGAATTTCCTTTCACCACTTCACTATTTTCAAACATTTAAATGCTAAGATGAGGGCAATCAATAAATGAATTTCCTTTCTTCATCCCTTTGGACTAGATGGGGGAAATCAATATTGAATTTCCTTTCACCATATGCCCATATTTATTCTTTTATATTTTTGAAGTGGGGGAAATCAACGAGTATATGATATACTAGGGAATATTATTTGTTTTGAAAAGAATCAAAATCTGTCAACTCATTTAAATAGTTCTGGGTTAATCTTCTTTCCTGCCTTCAAAAATCATGGGCTTCAAAGAACTTCTTAAGGGAAACCTTTTGACTTTTAGTCTAGGAGACTTCCTTGAGTGAAAAGAATCAGTTATTCCTGTTAGGATAACTAGTAAGGTCAAGATTAACCTAGGCATGTTTTTGATCCAGTTAAAGGAAAATAATTTTCTTAAAAAACACAACCCACACCCTTTCTTGAGATTTTGTTTGAGAGTTTTCAAGACTAGAGTGAGACCTCTTCTGATGCCAGGAAACTTTTGAGGTCGGATCCCCATGGTTAAGTGGGAAAAAGGGTTTACTATGGCTTAGAGGAGGGTGAAGAAGGGTCCTTATATATATATATATATATATATATATATATATATATATATATATATATATATATATATATATATATATTGAATCTTGTACAAAAGCATGAAAACAAACTGGTATGTACAATGAGAATTAAAAAAACATATTATTGCATTAAGTGTTTAAGATGCTGCCCATTTACAGGGACGCTGAGGATGTCTCCATCCAGTTTTTCTAATAACCAGGCATTTTTTCCCTCCGAGGCTGAAATTTTGTACGGACTGGACCAAATCAGATCGAATTTACCATGTTTTTCGGTGTCCTCTTTTTTGGCTTCCCATTTCAAGACCAAATCACCAGGGAGGAATTCTCTATCTTTAGACTTTTTATCAAACAAGGCCTTCATTTTATCCTGATATCTTTGTAACCTTTCATTTACTTCGACCCTATTTTGCTGAACTTCAACCAACTGGTTTATCCTTCTGGTAACATCATTGGGTTTTTCGTTTGAATCCTGCCAGAGCTTCATCATTGGTAGGGATAAGTTTATTGGCTAAATGACATCAGTGCCATATACCATCTGGAAAGGAGAAATCCCAATTGACCTTTTAGTATTTATTTGTTTGGCCCACAGTGCATATTTTAGATGAATATTCCATGCTTTCTTGTTTTCAGCTAAAACCTTTTTTATCACTGCAATCAGGCTTTTGTTGGATGATTCAGCCATACCATTTCCTTGTGGATAGTAAGTTGTAGAGTGTCCTAGTATGATGTTATATTTTTGGCAAAAATTTATCATGGCCATCGATTTAAAAGCTTGTGCATTATTATTGATTATCTTTCGGGGGCACCCAAATCTGGATAAAATATTATCTTCCAAGAAACTGATTACCATCAAATCGGTTGCATTCCTGGTGGGAATAGATTCCACCCATTTAGTGAAGTAATCAGTAGCTGTTAGGATCCATTTGTGTTGCACGATGGAGTGTGGGTGAATTTATCCAATGAAATCGAATCCCCATTGCTCGAAAGGGGCTTCCATTTTAACTAGTATAAGGGGTAGAGTTGGGATCCTTTATTTGCCTGCGAACAACTAGCAAGGGAAACAATTTCAAACTCTAGTGTTCACTTCTGCGAACAATTTGGGCCAATAGTATCCATCTCTTAAGATCTTGTAAGTTGTTTCTTGCCATGCATGATGCCCTCCACACACCTCGATATGGAATTCATCTATAACCCCCTCTGTTTCAGTTTCAACTAAACACCTCAGTAAAAAACCCAAGGGGTCTTTCCAATACAATTTAGTATCTATGATACAACACTTTATGGCATGTAACTTTAACATCCTAGCTTTTGACAGGGTTAACTCAACAGGACATAGGATCTTAAGTAGGTAATGGACGATGTCACGATACCACACCGAAGTGGAAAACTTATCTTGAATATCGATCGTAGGTGCATTGGCATCAAGCTCGTTTATTTCTAGATATCTCATGGTTTGTTGCAGATGATTTATCCCTAGTGATTTTAAGTTCGATTCAGCAAGCAATTTGGCCAAACCTTGATCTTTAATAATTTTAGTTGGTTTGACTTCTAGGTCAAACTCGTGGATCTTAGCCAACCACCTGCCTCTTCTTTCGTTGTTGTCTGGTTGCACTAGGATATCTTTAACAGAGCTAGAAGGTACATAAGCAATGACTTTCAAGTGCAATACATATGTTTTGAAAGATTTGAGGGATTTGACCATTGCATAGGCCTGTTTCTCCAATATGTCGTATTTCAACTCAGCATCGCTAAGACTTTTGCTAAAAAACGAAATAGGTCGCTCAAAACTCTCCTAATTTTTTGGAACAATACGAATGCTATAATATGTTATGAGGCCAAAGAAAAGATCAAAAACTCTTTGGTGTAATCTGGACTGGCCAATACTGGTGCTTCTCTTATTAATTTCTTGACACGTTGAAAAGAGGCTTTGGCTTCTCTCGTCCATCTCACTTCGCTATCTTTTTTGAGCATATCTATTATCAATTTCACAATTTCGGAAAAATTAGGGATGAATCTCCTCAAGAAATTTATTTTTCCTAAAAAAGACTGAATTTCTTTGACATTTCTAGGAAAATTTATTGTATCTATTGCCTCAACCCTTTTGGGATCAATTTTGATTCCATCCTTAGACATAATATGGCCCAAGATTTTACCTTCTTGCATTGCAAAATGATATTTCTTGGGATTGAGTGACAAACCAAACTTTTTGCATTTCTCAAAGGTTTGTTTAAGATGCATTATATGTTCTGCATCAGATTTGGAGAAAATAGTGAGGTCATCGAGGTAGATAACAACAAACTTATCTCTCTCCCATCAAAGAAATATCCATGGAACGCTGAAAAGTTGCCCCTGCATTCATTAAACTAAAAGGCATCTTATCATACATAAAAGTGCCCTAGGGGTAGTGAAAGAATATTTTTCTTTATCGTCTAGATGTACTGTGATCTAATTGTAACATGAAAAACCATCAATCATAGACATCCTGTTAGATCCAACTACTTTTTCTAAAACATGATCCATCTTAGGTAATGGGTAATTGTTCTTGAATGAGGACCGATTCAAGTTCCTGAAATCAACACATAGTCTGATCTCACCGTTTTTCTTTCTTACTGGGACTAGATTAGCTACCCACTCAGAATATCTTAGAGGGGCTATAATATTAGCATCCAAGAGTTTCTTAACCTCCTTTTCTATCACCAGTAATAGGATAGGGTTAATCTGCTTGAGTTTCTGCCAAAAGGGATTGACACCTGGTTTTAGTGGGATTTTGTGTTCCATTATAGTCATGTCATAAGTTCTCAACTCGTCATAGGACCAGGAAAAAACATCTTTGTACGTTTGAAGAAATTCAACATATTTACCTTTGAGCTCGGGAGACAGATACCTGGACACTTTAACTAATCTAGGTTTCTCTTTGGTATATATATTGCAATCCTCAACCTCTTCTGGCTGAGGTTGTAAGGTAGTCTTCAAAGGGATGTCATTGTGGTTAAAAATTCTTTCCAAGGGAATCAAGCCCTTGGGTATTTGATTATTTTTCAAAACTAGCATGCAGTGATTTGTGATTTTATCTTGGAACTCTTGGGGGTGTTCCCCTTCCTACATGATCCAAATAGGATCATTTTGATTTTCTTGGTCAGCATGCGTTTTCGAAAACTCATCTACAGTCTCTAAAAATTTTCGGAGTTGTTCATAATCCTCAAAGACTTTCCAATGTTGTATGTTATTGGGTATGGAAGGCCTATGTCTCATCTGTATGTGGTATTTGAGTTTGAAGGCAGTGGGAGGTTCAGAAGTCTTTGATTATTAATAGAAGAAAAAAAAATTCGATTAGGTCCCAAACACAATTTTGAAAAGACCTTAATCTAGGGTGTTTGGCCTAGTACTGGTGATTGACTTGTTTTACAATTAACTCTGCATCACCAAAAATTTCCAAGTTTTAAATTTTCATTCTCCTAGCGGCCTCTAATCCCAACACTAGAGCTTCGTACTCACATATTTTATTAGTGTGGTCAACGTTCCAATGCAACCTATAAGAGAAAGGGATAACAAATTGGTTATCAGGTGCTACAAAAATTACTCCATCCCCAGCTCCAAGATAAGATGAGGTGCCGTCAAAAAACATTTTCCACACCCTTGTGCTATATACATCATGTTCTATTAATTCCTTTTCTTTTTTATTTTCTATACAATTTTTTTCTACACAAGCATCAACATCATCCTCTAGAGATAATATACAATTACCTAAATCCTGATCAAAAATATATACAGGGTAATTATTTGGGCTAAGAGAATCACTAACAGTAAATGCTAATCTGGTTTCTCAGTACAAATGAGTGAACTATCCTCCGAAAATTGGAATCATTGCATACATCATATCAAGTTGAAGAGAGCCTCCATGTTTAGCACCCCAGGACTAAGACAAGAGAATGTCATACTTTGGAGGTATATCTGCAATGACCACATCCATTAAAACACTCTTCGAAGGTACCTATGCAAGATTTATGACTAATTCCTTTATCATGCCTAAACACTTGACTTTCCTCGAGTCAAATGAATATAAATCTCCATAAGGCCTAGTGATTTCTAGGCTGAGTCTGTCCATGATAGTCTTAGGTATTACATTGTGAGAGGCTCTAGAATCTAACATGTAATTATGGAGAAAACAATTGAACACTGTCAAAGTGATGTATAAAGGGGCAACAGTGTCTCTAGCACCTTCAAAATGTGGTTCGAAAAATATGTTGGGCTTATCATCTTCTAGATTGATGGCATCGACCTGAATTTCATTTTCTGAAAAATTAATCATTTTGGCAATTTGTTTTTGGTATGTCGGGTTTTTGGCCAATTCAACAAGGGGGATAGGGATTTTGATCTTCTTGATCTTGTTTTCTAGATTAAAACTTCCCATGCTTTTGTCAATTTCTGTGGTTTGAGCATCCAACCCTTTCTTTTCAGCTTTCCGTGGTTGGGGATCCTTTGTTTCAGTAACAAGGTTGTCGAGTTGTCACATGCTCAAGGGTGACGCTTCCGCTATCTTTGTCTTGAAAAACTATGTATTAGCAGTTTTAGTCTCTTCAGTCTGTTTGTCAGTCAGTTTTGAAACTGCTTCGTCATTTTCAACCCTCGGCAATATATTTTTAATCGGAGTGGTTGTGAGAACCATGTTTCTAGGTCTTAGGTTGTACTTCTGTTGAATCTCAGCCATTAAACCATGTGTTATTCCTTGATAGGTTGAATCCTCCGAAACACTGTTGTTCTTGTTGTTCTCAGTCAAAAACTTTTCATAATATTGTCTTGTTACATAAGGTTGCAAACAATCATCGCCAAGATTGTTCATATCTTCTTCTAACTCCTCGAAGTCTTCTACATCTAGTTCTCCTATAAAGTTTTCACTTTTAAAAGGGGTTTGAATTTTTTGGTCTTCATTTTTTATTTGTTTCTTATGATTTTGAGGGTTAGGGTTTTTTCTAAATTCTTTTCTAGGGTAATGTTCATTTTTAGCTTGCTCCAATTCCATCCTCGAGATTTTGTTTGACAGTTATTATTGATTCGGGCCATATCATCCATCTTGTCCTCTGAAGATCTTCCTGATCCAGAGGGTCCTCCTTGCTCCTTGTATCTCCTAATTTCTTTTTTTCAAGTATAGAATTTGGTTTTCAGCTTACCTGGTGCCATCATATTTGATTCGATTTCTAAATCATCACCTTGCATTTTGGTGAGATCCACTGATCTTCTCTCTCTTAATAAAAGGGTGAAATCAGGGTCAAAAGCTCCATCGAAAGTTACCTTTGTAGCAGGTTGTGAGGGTTTGACCTCAGTGGGAATTTTGTTGTACAATTTATTGAAACGTTGAGTGAACTTGAGAACTCATTCATATTTTTTCTTCCGAAGATCCCTGAATTCAGCTAGATAATAAAGATGGTCTTTCCATTCACCCCACTGTATGATAAAATCATTTTCAAGTTCATTGTATGAAGGTATAGATCCGGCTGCTAGACCTTGGAACCAGGTCCTCACCTTCCCCTCAAATTTTTGAACCAAGAGTCTGGAATATACATCCTCTTGTTCTAACCTGAGAATGTCAAGAACTGATTGAAAAAATTTATGTTTTCAACTGCTGTCAAATCGCCTTCTCCTGTGAATTTGGGCAGGTTTTTCATGTAATTTTCTAGCAAATCATGGAGAGGGACAGGTAGGATGAGAGGGGAATATCTTGCAACAACCTTTGAAAATATTTAAGGAGGTACTACTTGACCACCTGCTCCTCCTCTTGGACCACCCATGGCAGCACCTCTGGTCCCACCCGTTCTAGCTGCGGCCATTGGGGCTTAAGAGGCAAAGGTTTGGGGGTTGCAAGGGAGGGTGTGAAGGATTATTGACGGGGATGAAATTTGAGAGGAAGGAGCTTGGAGAATGTGGATTGGTTCCTTCAGAATCACAAGGTGAAGATATCAATGAGTCAACAAAAGACGAATCAAGATATATAGGGTAATGGTTTGAGTTTTGAGAGGTGGGAAAATGAACCTCGAGGAGTGAAGAGAAGTCAATTGCAATAGGAAGCGAGGTGGACCTTTGCTTTCTATTGGTATGGGAAAAAGGCTGAGATAACCTCGGTCTTAAAAATAGGTAGAACCAAATTCGACTTTGGGTTTGTAACGTTACCAACAGAGCATTTCCTGTTAGGGGATGGGGAACTTGATTCGCTGTGTTGATCTCTGGAGTCACACTATGTGGATTTAAGTTGAAAAACTTTATTCGCAGATAAGGCAGTTTGTCGAAAGTTCTTTCTTGATTTTAGAATTTTTTCAGGGTTGGAAAAGGCGAAATTTGCTTATCATCTAGATTTCTTCTAGTGTTCTTCTGGTTTAAGGCCATTTTAAATAGCGTGGACTCACCAAGTGAAAGGTAAGGGTAGCCTTAGGAGATTTCCAAACTTCGCTCACTACCAAAGAAGGAAAGTGTCAATGTCGTTCTTCCTAGGGAAAAAGCTTCATTACTCCGTTCCCCAACAACGATGCCAAAAAGATGTTGTTCCTGAGTTTATACTTTAAGGCTCTAAAGTATATTGTCAAGGCATCTGTAAGATAGAAGGAAAGAAGAAAGAAAAAGGAAACTGATTAAAAAAATGTTAAAGTCAGTTTCTCAACTGTCTCTGTTGGAGTTCCTAGTTTTCCTTAATGTTGATACCTCTTTCAATTGCTGCCCACGAACATTCAAGTTCAACCTGATTTTTTTTTTTTTGCAAGATAGTATTAAATAAATTTAGAGCAATGTTGGTGTGATCCAAAATACCAGGTTCAACGTTAGGTTGTCTTGTAACTGGTACTATAATGGAAGATAAAAGTAAAAGGGGATAAGATTCTATGTTTTACTTTTAGGCTTAGTTATCTCTAACCCACAATGTAAGAAGGACGAGGTTAAAATATGAATTAAATAAATGACTGGATTAAAGGTTGTTTCTTGTATTTGAGTTAAAAATTAAAGAAAAGGAAACATGCATGATATCAATACTACCGTATATTGGTAATTTCGAAAGTGAAGTTTCGAAAAACACTGCTCTCCCCAATTTCCGAAATGCGAAAGGTGGATTAATTCTCATTAACCTTGTTTGAAAAAGAATTAACCTGAAACTTAAACCCTGTTTAGAGATAAACACGAATTCACATTTTGAAACTTCAGGGATCCTGTTGTCGGGGGATAAGTCACAAGCAATCCCCAAATCATGAAATTGCAAAGAGATTAGTGAGGCACTAAGACACGTATTAGGGCTTAAATAAAACTAGGTTGATAATTAATTAACCTTTTAACTTTTAGTAAAACAAGGATCGGGAGTCTGAGGGTTGAGAGTTTCGAAGCGCTTCAGCATAGAGAAAAACCTGAAGCGCTTCAGCATAGAGAGAAACTCGAAGCGTGAAAGATTAAGGGGAAGATAATTATTTTTAACAATTTAAGTAATTATAGGTTTCAAGAGTACTTCGTGGAAAGCAATGGTAATGGTAACCTTCGTTTCTCCCCCTTTTAAACTCTTCCTTTACATATAAAAACGTTTTTGGGATATCGGAACTAAGAAAAAGGAAAGGTTGAGACTCACGCTTCGAGAAAAAATGAATCCTGAAAACCCAAAAAGGAACAAAGCTCAGATTGCCCTTTGATTAAGGGCGGCTCCATGACTTAGGAAAAATTAAGCCTTAGTATTTTTTTATTTTTTTTATTTTTATTTTTTTATTTTTTTTAAGATAGAAAGAAAATTAAGCTTCGTGTCAACACTTTGTATCATTGAGGTGTAGATTTCATCCTTTGTCGGTGCCTCACTCATGAAGAAGCGGAACTCATTCTTAAGGACTACCACATTGGAGCATGTGGTGGTCATTTGTTTGGGTTGGAAACAACCCAAAAGATTCTACGATTCGGTTAATTTGGTCGATGTTAATCAAAGATTGCATTGAATCGGTCAAGAAGTGTCTCCCGTGTCAGATCTTCTCTCGGAATATGAGGGCACACCCTACTCCCATGTTTCCTGTCATTACTCTTGGCCCCTTCAATAAATGGGGGATTGATTATACTACATGCCACCCCCCTTCAGTCAGGGGGCATCGTTATATCATCATAGCAGTAGACTACTTCACTAAGTGGGTCAAAGCTATGCCAACATTCAAAGATGATGGCAAGACAACACCTCTCTTTTTGTTCAATTAGATAATAGCAAGGTTCGACATCCCGAAGGAGATTATCACTGACCATGGCAGTCACTTTCAAAAAAAAATGATGTTCCAGTTAACATCAAATCTAGGGTTGAGGAGAGAAAACTCATCACCTTATTATGCACAATCGAATGGTCAGGCAGAATCTGTGAATAAGTCTCTCAAGACCATTCTACAACGAACGATCAATTCGGCCAAGTCAAATTGGCATTTGATGTTATACTTGACATTGTGGGCCTACCAAACATCTGTAAAGACTGCCACTGGTTTCTCACCTTTTCAACTCATTTACGGGTTGGAAGCAGTCTTGCCTATATAATTCTATATCCCATCTCTTAAGTTGGTAGCACAGTTATTGCCAGACACTTCACCGCTTGAGGAACTCTTATTATATATCGAGCAGCTCGATGAGAAACAATGTGATGTAGCCTTGGTTAACAAGGCTCACAAGCAAAGAGTCAAGTGTCAGTATGATTGATTCGTTCGTCCTTGGATTTTCTCCAAAGGTGACCTTGTCTTAGTCTATGACCAAGATAAGGATCCCCTAGGGGAAGGAAAGTTAAAGCCCATGTGGTTCAAACCATTCATCGTAAAGAAGGTATTAAAGAAGGGTGCTTATAGTTTGGTTGATTTTGAAGGGAACGCTTTAATAGAGCCTAGAAATGGGCTCTATATCAAGAATTATTACTTGTAGGTGGGTCACCTTGGGTGACTTCATGTATATATGTATAGTTTGTATACAATTTTGTTTTGTACTTTTTGTTTTATGGACGTGTCATTTTGATGTCATCTTTTTCACTGTAGCAAATGTCAAGTGAATCATAGGTGTTTGTTGGGTTCATGGACGGTGCTAGCCGACACACTCAGTGGCTTGCTTCTGTAGCTTGGGTGATCTTCACACCTCAAGGCTAGTTGTTATCTTCTAGAGGTATATGTTTAGGTGACGCCACAAACAATGTCACTGAATACAGTGTCGTAATAGAGTTACTTCGTGATGCCTTGTCACATGGTATATCTTATATCCAGGTCTACTTAGATGCACAATTGGTTGTGTCCCAGTTAAACGAGGTTTACTGCATTTATCATCCTACTCTACATCGACGATTCCTTAGGGTACGTCTCTTACAATGTTGTTTTGATTACATTACTTATATCCATCTTCCTAGAAGATTGAATCAATTGATAGATACTATAGCCAATCAAATATTAGATTGGCATATTAAACACATGTAAGAAAAAGCACACACATACACATGTAAATACATTTGTAAATAAATGTAATCCATAAGACAAAAAATGTGCAAATACGCATATATATATATCAAAATTCTCAGAGTACATAAGTGGGCGCAAGTGACTCAAAAATACATATCCAGTACACATCACGGGGCTTATGCCCTAAAAAATATACAGAAATTTCCCCCGGCACATAAGTGGTCCATCCTAAGCTAAGGGCGGGGCCTATTGGCCCTGCCATAGTGAACCATGACGTTTTCCAAAAACCAGAAGAGTTTGACCCAGGTCCATGGAACCCCGACTATGTGAGGTTGCATCGATGGTGGGATATCCTTGATCTCTTCCATAGGGACTGCGCGAGTGAGCGAGGTGAGGTTACGCTCTACCCATCTCAAAAATATCTCAGCCTCTCCGGCTGGAGGTCTCCTTGTTGTTGTTGTTGGTCCAGCAGCTGCGAATGGTACTGCCTCTGGTCAAGGATGCCACCTGGTCTTGAAAAAGTCTGTTGGATTCACTAGCCCCACATTTGTACATAAACATATACATAGTTGTTAGATACTATGATTCCCATAAACAATGATATATATAAAAAGAAATAAAAATTAAATAACGTTAAAAAATGAACATACCTATCTCTCCTTTCTCTTCTCTGGGAGGTATGGGCATGTTTGGGTCCCTCGAAAAGTTGATCCCGACATAGGGGTAGTCCTCTATCATCAGAATCTGTCATGCCCACCAGTCAAAAAATGCATCGTCGAAGGCCTCTATGGTACTTCCTCCCCCCTGTCGCGGTGACAAAGTTGCCCATCTACAAACTGTTGGGAGGGAGGCCACATTCCCTCACACTGTCTCTCGTGGACTAAGACCCGAGACTCTCTTGAAGAAGAATGAGCACAAAATGTTCCCAAATCCAAATCTTTTATTGTCCCGCCCATGACATTCGGTGAGTTGTCTCTTCATGCAGTCTAGCATGGTCATGCTCCAATCAAATATTTGTTCATTCAAGCACCGCACTACATAATGCACGTGTGCCCGAAAGGCCTAATGTAAATATGCAGATCCATTGATCCACCAAATGAGTAAAAATATCAATTTGAGTGATAGGTTGGCAATCCTGTTAATTGGGACCTGAGAACCTACTTTCTCAGTGTCAGCCTCGCAATGGAGTCCAATCGGATCTACAATGTTGTGAGGCAAGGGGGGAAAATCTCGGAATTTGATTGGTTGAACCCTCCTCGAGAGGCCAATCATAAAGTAAATGTATTCAGTCATTGGAGTCAACGACTTCCCCTCATGCATAAACACCTCAGCGTCAGGATGCCAATAGTCTACCAAGGCATTCAACAACCTGGGTTGTTCTCTCATGAATGGACACCATAAGAACTTCCACAAACTGCATTGTCTCAATGATGCCATAGCTACAGGGTCCTCATCAACCATTATATCAATTTCCTAATGCTCCCTCTCTCTACAATGGACGTACATTCTGCAAAATGACAAGTTCAAAAGAGAGTTAATGATTGCATTTTTATTTTTTTCCATATCTTTGAGGGTGTATGCGGGTTGTATTGGACACAATTGTGTATGCACCTGGGTAGTTTTTTTTTGCCTCCAGACATACACGGGTTTTCCTAGGATATCCCGCGTACACATAGGGATGACCTTTTTTAAAGGTGTGCGCCCCCCAAAAAACTAAAACTAATGAAAAAAGGAAAGTATGGAAATGCAAGAGGATCTAGTTTGTACTTACTTGGTCCAACCGGAAGTTCATTTCATCCATTGAAGATCCCAAGATCAACTTCTTTAACAAAGGGGTGTTTTTGGATTTTTGGTCAATTCTCAATTTGCAATGGTGATAATGAGATGCCAACCTCTATTTATAGACTTTTTTGGCCCTTTTTATAGTTTTTTGACCCCTATTGTCGTTTTTTTCTGGCTTGAAAATCATTTAACATGGTTCTTGTGTTTCTCATTAGATGTTATGATACACTATACTTTTGGTTCGAGAAAATCTTTTGAGAGATGGGGCACTTTTAAGGTCTTTTGGTAAAAAGTCATTATTTTCAACTTTGTGCATCTAAGTTAGGATTCCACCTCCACTTGTTGCACCTCGTTGTCTTTTTCTCTTTACCATAGGATTGATACCATTGAATTGTGATACAGAACCGTCATTGCTTCTCTAGAAGTGTCGTAATCTAGTGGTATATTCTACCTTCACATGGATGCCCTAGGTAGATCCTAGTTGCATTTTGGTGTCTATGTTGTCATTAATGAATTTAGGCTCGGGAGTCATTTTTAGTCTTGTCCTGATTACGAGTTTGAGCCTCATATGTTTGATATGTCATCACTCTTGATGTCACCCTCGGGACTCCCAAAAAGCGGGTCTTCATTTAAGCCCTTTTCAGACCCTCTAAACATGAAAAGATTGCCAAGCGATCTTGTTTTCCTTCATGCTCACCAAAATAAAATTTGAAGGCATGTCTATTCGGCGGTAGTTTACCCCTTTTTCAGTCTGGATGGTCAATTTTATGAACAAAGGTATGCTCTAGGAACTTTGGTTCGCTAGAAGAGTATTCTCATGTATAATTTTAACCCTTTTTCGGGCCCGAGGGACTAAATTTACAAAAAAGGAACCACCACGGAGTCCATAGTTAAGCTCTTTTCAGACTCCCAAAAATAGAAAATATCGTCGAGTGAGCTTGTTTCTTCACACTCATTATACTGGTCCAGAAGAACATCCTTTACAGAGTCCATAGTTAAGCTCTTTTCAGAATCCTTAAAATTGAAAAGATCGTCGAGTGACCTGGTTCTTTTACACTCATTAATTGGTCTAGAAAAACATATATTGGCATGAGTTTACCCCTTTTTACTACTTATATATTAAGGAGGAAAAAGGTACACCTCGGGAGATTCGTCTTGCCGGGAGAGTTCTCCAAAGTAGATTTTATACTTTTTCAAGCTAAGGAGACTAAATCTAGAAAAAGCAGCGAGTCCTAGTTAAGTTATTTTCAGACTCCTTAAAATTGAAACAATTGTTGAGTGATCTTGTCTTTGTCACACTCATTAAAATGGTTTTGAATAGACATATTTTTGGTTCTATTTTATCCCTTTTTTGAGCTGACTAGACTATCTTCGGAAAAGGTACCCCAGCGGAGTCTTCTTTTATGTTTTTTTAGACTCTCTAAAAATGAAAAACCACCGATCTTACCTTCTCTGGGATCATAAAAAATACATTGAAGGGGGTTTCATCGTGTCCTTCTAATCGCATTTGTATTCCTACATTTTTGGCCTAATGTCATATCCATGTTGTTCTCAACTGAACCTTTGAAGCATGCCTTATACGCAAGCCTTGTAGCACTTT
Source organism: Picea engelmannii (assembly GCA_009831015.1). Classification (NCBI taxonomy): domain Eukaryota; kingdom Viridiplantae; phylum Streptophyta; class Pinopsida; order Pinales; family Pinaceae; genus Picea; species Picea engelmannii. Next base: position 173,716 of record ML778082.1, on the reverse strand, counting down.
GCCTCTGCGATTTGACACCTTAACCCATGGAGGAATTTTCCCAAGTGTCATTTTTCTTGCACATGTCTCCTTTCTATGAGAATTAGTGTGTTCCATGCACTTGGAACTAGTATTCTTGAAAAAAAAATTCCTCCTTTGTAATGTAGCATTCTTTTATTCTTTTTCAAGCTCTCCAAAATATTGAAAAAGACAAAAAAATCAAATATACCCCAAAAAGAGGATGGGAAAAGTATTTTCTTTTTATGGTAGCAAAATGAGTCGCCCTTGGAAAAAGCACATCCTTCTGTTTGTTAGTCAAGATTTGGGATTTAATATGACCTTAGGAATATGTTCTCGTAACATAGAGTTGTGTCCTCCTCCATTTGGTTATCCTTCCAAACATATGGAGAGTTTGTGTTGCCTCTAGCATCATGAACATGTGTCAATGTCATGATGCCTGAGTCTAATCATATCTGATGCTATAGTACAAGGGGAGATTTACCCAACTTGATTTGGCCTCTCTATAGTTTGTCTCTTGACCTCATGCCCGACCATCAGTAAATTCCAATCAAGTCCTTGCTCAAAATCACTAAGTTCTTTGCCTGATCACCTAGATCCTCTTGTCTGGTACCCGACAAATCATCAAAGACCTTTAGGTAGTGAATTCATACACTCATATTACACTCTTACCTAAGTTTTGAATATCTTGAAGTTGTTTCTCGAGCTCTGACTACCTCATCTCCAGCCATAAGGCATCATTGCTTCTTGAAGATGGATACTATACATGTATATATTTGATTTTGAGATGTAGATCCGCAATGTATTTCTTGTAGCTACAATTTATATAGTTATATGACATGGATATGCAGCGTATTTGATTGGAAGCCATGATTTATTTCATCCCGAGCATGGGTATGCCCGTCTCGGTGAGACAATTTTTATTTTGTAGATGGCACCTCCTGAACACTGGTCCCATTCTCACTCACTTCATACGTTGGTGAATATTTGTAATGTATTTCATCCACCAGATGTTTTTCTAACCTCACACATTAGGGGGAATCTGTTATAACCCTAAATTGCACGATACATGCATACCTAGCATCAGGCCATCTTACTTACTATCTTTGCCAAGCCAGCATTGAACAACTCTTCTTAAAAACACTATTTTTGAAGATGTACGCCCCTACACCACTACAACCCGCATATGTATGATAGATACTCACTATTTCCCATGTATGTACGCTAAATACACTATTACATCTTGCGTATGCCCACAAAAGTTGAAAAAAATAAAAAGTTGCAAAGGATTTGTTGAGATTACGGGCTATTGGGTAGTTTCCCAACTAATCCACCACCTATAGCCCATCACCCAACCGAATAACCATCCTTTTTTCATATAAAAGGAGGTCTTTAGGTCTCATTCCAAGGATAAACATAGCAATAGTGAAACTTTGCCCATTTCACTTTCCCCCCTTGCTCCAAGCATTTGCAGTCACATGGTGATTTTTGAGCCAGAATTCCCTATTCTTTCCTTGTTCCTTATTCATAAGCCAATGCCTATTCTCTGGACAAAAGTGTGAGAGAAGAAGGATACGTGGAAGCAGTTGGATCTCGGTGAAGAGGATCCTAGGACCGGGTTCGAGGAGCAGTCGTCGATCTCATTTTGTAAGTGACTTTGTGAGATTAATATAAAGAAGTACGTTTTTCATCCTGCCATACGATGTGTTCAATATTTATGTTTGATTTACATTTTGTTATGAAATCTAACCCACTAGTTCATATATAATATGCATGTTTGTAGTTTCCTATTTGTCTTTTGGTGAATGCAGGTTAGCCTTGGGAGGATAATTGCAGTCAAGAAGCGACCGAACACAAAAGGATCGACACTGAACACAGATTTTAAAGTAAGATTACTGAATCCTTATACTTTGTATTTTATGCATGAATGTGGGGTATTGTTGGGATAGTTGTTAAAATTAGGAGACTTTAGAAAGTTAGCTCTCTTTGCACGATTGAACGCTAGTGTAGTCCATAGGGGTGTTTTCCCACTATAGCAGCTTTACATTTTCTTATGAAGGCTCCTCCTTCATTTTGGACATTATCTTTTTATATTTTCTCTTAGGTGGGACTGATATGACATGTAAGCCTGTATAAACCAACTTGGAAACAAACATGATTAATTTTAACTACTAGGGAAGAGACTGAGCTTGGGATAACCCACTACTCAAGCATGTAGACGGAAATTTTATACCACATGCCTAGTACTAATACGTTAACCATGTGAGCATCCAATTATTGTCTGAGATACTAATTATCGGAAAGAAAACACATGCGCAATAATATCATGGCAAGAAAAATAATTCACCTACTCTAATCATCCATCACACAATAACACAATGATTCATATTCATCATAAAGAAAAGAACTGTAAAATATTGCATCGGATAACTTGACAATAGATTCAATAGCTCTTACTTATTACAACATCCATTCATGAAACAAGCTAGGAAATAGTTATTCTCCACATCCAATCACACATATAGTTGATGAAAATATAACTTGTCTCTGGTCTAGAAGGACTTGTCAATTAAATCTAGCTCAGAAATAGTTCTTAACAAACCAAAAAAGAGTTTCCTATAACAACCATCAAACTCTAACTAATTGTTCAATGTTCTTATATATATCATAAAATTCAACTGAAAATAGCAGCTAAGTGTAGATAAGTAAACAAAATTTGCCATGTGGCATTCTTTCCTAACAATTTTTCTAAGAGTCAACTCAAGATATCACTTGAAAGGGTGACTTTTCTCATACTCCGACCAACTGATGAACATCTCCTCGCAGGTTTGCGCATATGGAAATATGTGTTGTTCCATTGGGGCCATGTAAACTTCTTTGATCTCCACCACATGCATATGATACTTGATCAAACTAGCACTTTATTACTAAAGCACAAACTGAGCTCTGATTGGATGTTCCATAAATTGTTGCACCCATTCTGGTCCTGTGTCGGTCACCTTTGCTAGTCTCTCAGCCCGTGAACAATATTTCTTGATGTACGATTTGACTATGTTGTGCAAGTTGATGAATTCATCGGGTGTGCGGAAATCGGGTAGTCCGATATCTTTCATCACCTTGTTGATCTTTGGACACAGTTTCTCTTAGATTCCTTGGTGAAGTTATGGAGCCAATTTTGATCAATAGTCAGAGGGATCATTCCTGTAATTGGAATTAAAATCATTTAGAAATTTCTTACAAAACAATACTCGAAAAAATATATGTGAAAATGTAAGCATGAAGAATCCAAACTGGTGCATACCTGTAAAGATCGCTAAGCCTGGTTGTTTGATACTTACGTGATCTCTGCAACCTTTTGAATTACCTGCACAATCTCTGTTAGCTCCCTCATTTTTCTTCAGTTGGCCCTTGGTGTCGGGAAAGGATGTCAGAGCCGAACATGTGCCGAAAGTATGAGTAAGTTCCAAAAGAGTCATATATTGTCATAAGGGAAGTCGTTAAATGCTTTAGTTCGAGGCAAGTTGCTCAAACATACTCCACATCAACAAGTGCATTAGCCATCATCAACTCATTATGGAGGTTGGGGACTTAAAATTAAATTGAGGTGATTGTACCGCACATCCTCTGAAACTCCTATTGGTTGCATCTAACACGCCCCAAATCATACCCATCACGTGGATGTGACACATAAATTCTTTAAAGCATCCTGTCACAAGGCATTCAGTGTTCCCTGGCACATTTCAACTCACTTCTTGCTCTATTATAAATTATGTATGTTATGTTTGTGTTCTACTTACAAGACGCACTTATGCACTATCGGTGACTTGTCTCATGAGTCCAACTTGATCAAATTATTTTCTTTGGGCCTTTGTCAAGTCACCCATCCATAAGGTAGATACACTGTCAAACCATGGGAACTCCTCAAAACGTAAGTCGGGGCCTGCGAGGTATCCAAAGCACCAGGCTTGAACCACAAAATGCCTGGGACTCGTTGTTATTTGCAGTAGGTGTTCCTGAGGCTTCAAAGGGAGATTCCTACCTTTGTGCGGAAATGATGGTATCACCCCGTGTGGAGGTTGAAGTGGAATAAGCTACGTCGGAAGGGCACAAGTTGGAAGCCACGCTTCCTCAACAGCAGATATTGTGGAGGAGAGGAAGGCCCGGGAAGAATAAGGAAGTTGGGGGGAAAAGTGAAATCCTGATTGAGTTGTGTGCATGATCACCCACCGAGGAGTTCCTAATGTGCCCTATATGGCCAAAGCCTATCAAAACCACAAGTCAAGGAAGAGGGAGACAAAGGAGAAGGAAAAAATCCTCGGGTTCTAACATCCTAGGACCTAATCAACATTTGGAGCAGGCACAACTCACCATAGCTAAACTTTACCAGGAGAATAGAGAATTACAACGACAGTTGCCAGAAAAGACCCTTGAGGTGTCAACAACACAAGGTCGTGAAAGGAACACAACTTGGCTCAAGAGGCAACTTCGGGAAGCACAAGATATGATCATGAAATTGCACGAAGCACAAAAGGTGTCCAAAGAAAAAAAAATGAAAACACCTCAGGGAGCGCAAGGCAGCCACGGAGAAAGTTTTTGCACAGAAGAGGCATGATTGGAGAACTCTGATTTGTATTCTCAGATGTGACACCAAATTTCGATAGTTTTCCCTTTTTCTTGTGAAAATTTTCATGTTCTCAATGTAACTAGGTTGGTTGGCCAAAAGGTGTAGACAGTGTCTACTGTATGTAACCTGAGCCTGATGGAAAACTAATATATAAAGTCTCAAAATTTTGACGAAAGGATTCTGGTCATAGTAGTTGAATGCATCGTTTTTTCCTCTTTGCATGTGAATCTACTATATTCTTTATCCAATTTTCTAGTAAGTTATCCCCAATTGTATACTTAGTGTTGCTCTAAGTTGCTTTTCATTCTTCGCTGATATCCTTTTGAAAAAAACCTCCGACGTCGATCGATTTCATTATACAATGTTGACATGGAACCATTGACTCAGGATACATGGTACTGAAGACCGAGAACTCATCTCAGGGGTAATGATCGGACTCGAGACTTTCTTTAAGTTGAGCGCTCTAAGCTCAACTTGGGACTGCCAATGTCGAAAAAGGTATCAAGGATTGGCTTTTGGAAATAAACATATCGCGTAGTTTCCTTGTGAATTATTGTCCTCGAAAAACCCTCGATACTGAAAATGTTTCAGAATTCGGCGATCGATGATATCATTTATTTTTTTGTTAGCGCTTACTCGTTTAGCCTTTTTCCAATGTCGAAGGGGTCGGTCATTGGAGATATCCTTGGTGATGCTTTCTACGAAAGAAAACTTCCATATTCCGACGCTGACGAATATCGACACTCACCTACTTCGACTCTCTCGAGTGATTTTCTTTCACGCTTAATCCTTTCTGATTCCTAAATTGGATGCGTCGGGCAAAACATTTTAGTTTTTCATTCTTATTCAGAAGTTAAATATTTCAATTCGTGGATTTTCATAGTTTTAAGAAAAACTTGAAAGACTTAATGAGATTCGAAATGGTAAGAAAACACAACATTTTTTCACAATGAAGACAAATCATACAATGCAAAAAGATCAAGTGCTACCCAAAAAGTAAAATTTAGATGGACTTTTTAGGGTGTGTTGAGTGCTCAATAGGTTGTTGGAGTTTCTACTAGTTCTTGAGGCTGAGTCTTCAATTATTCAATTTTCTAACATAGGGCATGACATTCATCCTTCAATTGAGATATTTCCAACTTTTTCTTCAAAGATTTTTCCAATACAGGTAGTAAATTCCAAGAGATCCCATTAAATCTGATCTGGAGAGTGAATACCGAGTTACGGGTGTCTTCACATTCACATTCTAACTGTTCAATATGGTACACTCTTCTCCCTGATCGTTGAGCCACCATTTTTGTTTGCAGAGACTTGAAATTCTGAGAGGGAGAGTCGAGAGAGGAGACAATGGGGATGGATATATAGAGAACATATTCATTACCACCCAAGCAAATGAAATGAGTCACGGCCACATTCTTTCCAAGCCTAAATTTTTCCCACCTACGAATTCCCAAGATACCATTAGAAATCCACCTTCAAAAATCATGATGGAGTGTTACAAACAATATGAAAATACCTTTTCTCATTCCACATTCCATAGAATTCATACTTCGATCAAATAGAAAGGATTGTTGCCTCCCCAGAAATTTATAACACAGTGATGACACTACGTGTTGAGAATTTTTTTGGAGTGGAATGAAAAGAAGATGACATATGTTGACAATGTGGTGATTATCAAGATGAAGTGATGTGAAATGATATTTAGAGGGGATGGATGATAAACTCCCGGGGGGGCACCCTTTTATTTTAAATTTTTTTTGTATTATACTTAAGAGGGAAAAGAGACATGGCCCGATCTTTGGAGAGATGATCCGTGAGGATCCCCAAATGGAACTGAGCCCTACATTTTTTTTAGTCATGGGATATATTATAAGGAGTGTGTGCCATTAACTAAAAGAACTCCATCTGTGACTCGAATAGATTGATTGGAAAGGCTACCATCCTCCTTGTTATTTTCTCTCAATCCATGGAAAAAGTTGATGGAGTTAAAGGACAATATTTCCATGTGAATTTTGTTGATAATGGCTCGAAGATGAATGTTATTTTATTTTGAAAGAAATCTTTCATTCTTAATTAAAATTTTATAATCTCTTGTCACCATGAGGACAAATATTATTAGTCCTTTCACTAGTTTCAATCCCTGGAGGAGAGCATAGGCCTATTCTTGATTATTTCTAGAAGTGCCTATATTCCATGCAAATGATAATTTATTATCTCCTCCTAGGTCATAGAGCACCCCTCCCGCACCTTCCACACCAGACTGTGGGATATTCTTCCTGGGTACTTTGCAAACAATTTCTATTCGATTTTCACTGATGTACCTAAATTTGCTTACAAATTTTATTATTGTAATATTTTAGTTGTTAGATAAACTTTAGACATCCAATTTTAACTCTAAACATATATGTATTTCAAAGGACTTAAAAAATTAAGGAAAAAATATTTATTTTTTGTTTAAAAAGTTCAAGTTAAGCTATAAATATTATGGTTATAGTTTGTATAGAAGAGAAACTAAGTGCAATTATAGATGAGATGAGCTATCTACCCGCCCATAATTGATTTTTTTGAACAATTGGTTTGGATAGTTGGTTTTCATTTATTTCAACCCTTGGAGAGGTCTAGATATGTTGGACAATTGCATGATCGATATTGATGGTGAGTTAGTTGGGTACATTTTATGTAGATTACATGTAGCCCCAGAGTTGTGGTTAAGGAACTTGAGTTTACATGAGAAATAATCTGATGAATATTAGTTAAATTACACACAAGACTATATATATGGATAGTACACATCATGCCATTTCCGGTGATATGTGGTACATCATGTGGTTCCTCACAGTTAGTGAGATATAGCCTTGTGAAGTTGGAGAACCCTCAAGAATATTCTAGAAGTCCCTAGAAGGTCAACGAGAAGTCAATTATTCTAGAAGCTCTTAGAAAGTCATCAAGAAGTTTTCTAGTCAAATTGGTTATAAAAAGAAATCAGTTATGGGTAAATTAGTTGTAACAATTTTTTTTGTAGTCAAAGTGGTTGCAACAAGAAATTAATTATGGGTAAATTAGTTGTAACAAGAAGGTTGAATAGTCAAAGTTGTTGAACAAGAAATTAATTAATTATGGGTAAAGTGGTTGCAAGAAGAAGCTAATTAAGGATAAATCAGTTGCAAAAAAGTATTTATGATTTTACTAATTAAAGAAAAGTTAGTTGCGACAAGAAAGTGGGTTAGCCCAAGATTGGGGAGAAGGGGTAAGACAATTACAAGTTGTCCATAAAGGAACTTACTTAGGAACTATAAATAAGATATCAAGAGATTCCCATTAGCACATAGTGAGCATATTGAATATATATACATGACTGTGATAACCAAGGAGATATGAGGTGAATTTCAGATGGAAGGTGAAATAAAGAAGGCCAAAAATCCAAGGGAGGATGAAGTCGTTTAATGATGTGTTCTAAGGTATGTTATTTAGAGGTCATCTAACCATTTTCAATATACGTTTTTTTTATAATGATTTAGATAGTGAAAATTGGACATTGTTGAGAACACATATCAAGGCACCTATGGTAGAAATTTCATCTTTGGGTTCATTGTATTTTTGGAGATACACTATGTGGAAGATAAGGCTTTTGACTAGCCCTGAAACTAGTTTTAAACATGTGTTCTGGGTAAAACGGTCATAACTTCTTCATAGAAGTTTCAAATTCAATGACCAAATGAATTAGATAGAATACAATACATAGTGGTTTATGTGAAATTTTCATATCCATATGTCAAATATTCCACGTGTTCCATGCTATAAAGGTTAGCGATCTAGAATAAGCCAAAATTTAACAAGGTCTACCAGTTTTGCTATAACTCCATTTTTGGGACATTCCAAACAGTGAAACTTGGAGGAATTATAGATAAGTGATTGAATAACATTGTGTACAGTTTTTAGACCTTTATTCATTGCAGGTACACAATTATTCTTGTTGAAATTTAGGGTTCTTGACTAATCCAAAAACTAGTCCTGTGAGAATATGGTAAAGTTTGATGAAGATGCTATTCTCTTAATGTTGAAGTTATTGGTACAAATTGTGGTTGCATAACAATGAGGGTTTGATGATTTTTTGATTTGAGTGTTCACTACACTTGGTTTATTATTTTTTAGATATGTATGACGCATGATTAGAGAGACATAGTTGTACATGGTTTGAGGTATACACTTGTGACAATGGGTATGAGTTCTATGTGATCAGATCTGATTGGTTGATGCGATTATTGTGATAGGTTGTTGATACAAGGTGTGATAGTTTGTTGATGTACATGGTTGGCATACATGGTTTATATGCATGGTTATGGTACATGATTGATACTTGGTATGGTTGATGCACTTGTTATGGTGCATGGTTGATGGTACATGTTGAGGTACAGGTTGATACATGGTACATGTTGGTAATTGGTTGAGACACATATCTTGTGATGGTATGTGGTGATCTTGGTACATTCTTAGTAGAGTTTTGGTGTTGTTGAGCATATGGTTTGAGATATTCTCTTGGTGATATTGGCATGAGTTACATGCATATGAGAGTGGATCTAGTTTCGTGGATGAGACAATGATTGGTTGGACAGGTTGTTATGACAGTGGTTGATGTGTCAGTGACAGTGACAATGATAATGGAAGTGGCAGTGACAGTGGAGGTGATAATGGTGGTGACAGTTGATATACACTTATATTTTAGGGTGGAACGAAGGGGAAAGGAAAGGGGTTTGTATCCTCCTTCCAGTTGGAGATGGAGAATCAGGGAGTTGGAGCTTGAGAACTAGGTGTTTGTAGCCACCTACCGGTTGGATCCGGAGAAACTAGGGGGTTGCAACCTCCTTTTGGTTGGAATTAGATATTTCAACGAGTTGTAGCTTCTTCATGTTGGAGCTTTTAAATAGGGGGTTGTAGCTTCCTTCTAGTTGTAACTGGAGAATTGGGAAGTTGGTGCTTACCATGAATGAATTCTTGATATATATAAAAAAGCAATTCGTGGTTTTCTCCCATTTGGGTTTCCACATAGATATTGGTGTATTGTGTTCTTGATGTGATGTTGATGTGATGCTTCTTATGATTACATGATTATCATATATATATTGAATGCAATCATATAGGATACATTGATCATAAACTATTGAACAATGTTGATAAAGTGAAAGAATATATATTGTGGTTAAAAGTGGCATAAAGTGTTCATACTGATTCACCCCCCCTCTCAGTATTCCAACATATTTCCAATTCAAATTGGACTACGCTACCTATAGTCTTGTTAATTCATGCTGTGAAAGGTTATTTTAGAATAAGTGGACAATTTTTTTCATTTTTTTTAAATTGGTAAATATTTCATTAAAAATTATAGTTTTGTTTAATTGATAAAAACTTTAATTATAAAAGTTTGTTTGTAAGGTTTTTGATTAATTTAAGTACTTAAGGGTTTTTTTGAAATAATTTAATAAGTAGCTAAATTCAATTTTATTTATGGATAATATACAAAAAATAGAATTATAATTTCATTAAAAAATTATAATTACATTTAATTGATGAATTTTTTTATCATAAAACTTCATTTTTAGGGATTTTGGCCTATTTTAAAGAAACCCAAATTATTAAAATTAAAAAAAATCAAAATAAAATTTAAATTCATTGAAAAAATAAACATATGATAAATGAAATTATCTTTGTAATGCAACAAACAAATAATCATAATAACACATTTTAACAAGATAACTTCATATGTCTCATAATCTAATGGGGCTGATTGTTACATAATTACACCTAAAAATAAGATGAATTAAACTTATGTCATATTATTGCTGGTTGATTGCCTCCGATTATTTAGAAACATTAATTTAACAATGCAAGTAACAAACCAAAAAGAACAACAAAGCTATGGTGTAAAATCTATGGATAGTTGATAGTTGTTAAGAAGGGGAAATTGCAAAGTGGTTTATGAAAATTTTGCTCTTATTCACCTTTAAAAAAAATAGGTTTTGTATTAAATATTCATAAAATGAAATTATAATATGCATTCACTAGTCTTTATGACCTCTTTTAGAGTCCAAGGTCTCTATTACCTTCTTTCTTGATAACCATGTAAGAGCTTAATTTCAATTTTCATGGATTATAATAGCATCCATTTGTGCTTCACAACACTAAAAAATTACAAAAAACAAACCATTGCCATATTAAGAACCTTCACACATAGAGTATCCATTACCTCTAAAAGATTGCAAATATGAAATTTAAAAATGCAATGTTGTTACTGGATTTTCTACTCTATGAACTTAGGTCTATGTCACAACATATCATAACCATTCTTTGAAATATTGAACCTACCCTCCAATATAAACATCAATAAAAAAATGATTACTTAGAAGAGAGAAAGAAAGATCTCGTACCTTGTATCCAAATGTTTGATGAAGATCCTTGCTCTCGACCTATGACTTGCTCCAGGCCTTTGTCTCTACTAGCTTGCATAAGAAACTAAGTAGATACTTCAAAAAATATAGCTATCAAATTAAATTATCAATAAAATATGTAAATATATATGTGTAAAGAAAATTCAACATATAAAAACCAGTTAAACATAATTTTATATAGATTAGAGGGAAAGATAACTCTTTTCTTAATCAACATGAATAGGTAAGTTACAACTTGATTTTGAATTATGACACTACCTTGAAACTAACCTCCTAAGTTCCTCCACCAAACTCTTCAAGCATAAAATCAAGAATGAAATACTTACTCACATTATCCAGAAGAGATAGGGACATGCCCAATGATAATATAGGAGAGAGGAAGAGATATTGGAAAGTAAGTTTCCAGATCAAGGGATACTACTCAAAGATTCATAGAATAAGGAAACTTGCAAAATGACACCATGTTATTGCACCAAGGTTGGATCCTCTCATATACACCCAATATGTTCTTATATACCATCATAAAGAGGTTGATATGGTTACATTCCATTGTGTATGAGAAAATGAAGGTTTAGGACTAGGAAAAACCGTAAAACCCAATCAAAAGTATGAAATATTTTTATTTTTCACAAAATTGGGGATGTGCGCAATTCACACACTAGAAAATAACGTATGTACATGAGTTTCACATGGATGAATAGCGTATGTACGTGAGTTTCTCATGGATTAATAATGTATGTATGCGATTTGCACATGGATGAATAGTGTACGTCAACAAAGATACTATTTTTAAAGATGATTTTGATGAAGGAGTGTGGGATTAGCATTTGCAAGTTGAGGAATGGACTAGTCCATCTCACATATGAAACATGGGGTGTAAGTTTGTATTATAATAGATGTCCCCTAATGTGTGATGTCAGAAGATCAATTGATGACAGAAATACATTACAATTTTGAGAGGCAAGGATGCACTAAAGTAAGTTCAAATGAAAGTACCTAGAAAGGTGATCCAAGAAAAGAACATACAAAAAAATCAAGTAAGAGTATTCTCCTCCCGAGTTTGGAATACCCATGCTCAAGAGGGAAAGAAGCATGACCTTGAAATCAAGTACACTACGGATCCATGGAGTATACAAGGATAATTGATGTCCATGGCCAAAAAAAATGTACACAGTGGGTCCATGTGATATATGAAAGTAAAAATCATGGCCACGAGAAGAATACACAGTGGATCCAAGAAAATGTAGATCATAGCCACAAATGAATACACAATGGATCTATTTATCAAAATCAAATCAAAGGATATTTGGAGCCAATGAAGTGAACATATTGATCCTTTGCAGGTATCGATGTCACCGAGTGTGGTATAATCAATACAAGTCTGTTAGGAGCACAAAAGATGTGATTCTCATACTTCACCCTAGGTCTTCAAAACAACCCATCGTGGTATATGTCTACACTATGAAAATAAATGTGTTGAAGTAGAACACAAAGAAACATCGTTTGATTACCGATCATTGATGTATACCATTAACAAATATGAGACAACCCATCGATGATGATAATGGGTCTTAAGGTATATAGTACAATATAAAAATTGTGAATAGAGGATCTGATGTCAAACAATTGATAGAATCTATCAATCAGGGGACATTGATGTATTCCCACTATCAATAGTGAGGGAAATTTCCAATGGTGACTGCAAGCCTAAGGTACTAAAAATAACTCTAGATCCATGTCCCAGAGAAATATTTTCTTAATTATATAGGAAGAGATCCATTCGAAGGAGGGAATTAAGGCATCCCCCATCATCCAACACGAGTAGTAGAAGGACAAAGATTTAGAATAACTCAGATGAAAATATTGAAAGGACCAAATCGGGATATGACTCTGGCATGTATCAGATGGAATAACACATGAAAGAGAATCTCTAAACAATATCCAATAATGAAGACTACTGAAAAATATGAGGAATCCACCAATGGGTTTAAATGGAACCAAAGTACTACATAAATCTCTTTGTGTGATAATGGTTGTTGACATTGAGAACAAGTGAAACTGCTCAATCAGAAACCAATGATGGTTTGTCATTTGTTGAGCATAAGATCACCTATCAATGATGTAAATAGGCCCAGGGTGCAACTATAGCTCATAATCTCAGAGCAATGAGTCGTAGTCAATAAGAGCAGACCCACCAACAAGAATTCAATGGGTACCTTATATACTAACATGAGTGAGATATAAAGATACTTGTGAAACTAAGAAGTACTTGACTGACATGGGAAGGTCAAATTGGAAAGTCATGGATTTTTGTAGAATGGATGACTCAGGATGAGACTTCCTTTGAATAAAAGCACAACATATTTTGTGACTAAGGTAGCATGGACTATAGGAATGAAAATTAATATAAGTTTGTTATGTAGGAGGCATAAAAAACTCTCCATTGTAACCAGAAGAGTAACTAGTCAGAGGAGTACCAACTCCATGTAATGGGTATAGTGTTCTATGGCCATACTAAACCCAAAAATATTGAGACATTGACTCAAATATTGTGCTTTGTTTAAGGGTGACAGGACTACTGCCAAACAAAGAGATAGACACTTTCCCCCCTCTCGTTATTTGTTTTTTGATTTTTTTTGTCCTTTTCATATTATAAAGCCTAAAAAGGAACAAAATAATGCTATGATATAGTGGAGGAAACAAGATTCGCAGGAAAGAAAACTAGTTCCAAGCACAAAGAACATACCTATGTTCAATGAAAGAAAATCATGTGCAAGATATGGACACTCGAGGGAAAGTTTCCTCTAGGGATATATATGTTAAGTCGCAAAGGCTAGAATTGTAAGGCTGGTGAATTTTTGAGAATGCATATTTTTATCGGACAAATCGGTAAGTGCAGACATGAACTAATCTCCCTAACTTCTATAGGAAGCTAGAACAAAAGAAGACAGAACTCAAACTTCACCTTAGAATTCATTGTCATATAAACTTATTCAGAGAGGAACAAATGACATACCTTTTAAATGACGCTTGATCCTTGCTAGTGTCTTCCTTGTCGCTCCATCTTTGGATTTGCATAATGGTGAACCTATTTAAGAAGCACAAACCAACAAAGAGAGAGAGAATAAAGATAATATATTCCAATGAATTCTAAGTATAAGAGCAAGGAGTTATACAATAAAATCCAAGACACCTTTATAGGGAAGAAATGTATTGTTGCATTATATTAAAATGGAAAGTGGAGATACAACCCATGCCTTGATGCTGCAAGGTCACTGTCAATGGATATTTTCTCAAACACACACACCTTTGCTCCAATTCCTTTGATGAAGAAGATCCACCATCTAACTTAGATAGCTACAACAAAGCTATCTCAAATATAATCTATAGTAGAACTCTTCATGCATATGCAAGCCTTTGCAAACCTTATCCTTTTCCATAAGAGATCCCTCTTTATATGGGTTGAAAGAGGGATGGATGAGGATATTAGGATGATCCCACTAAATTAGAGAAGTGAGTAAGATCCAAACTGATCAGAGACCACCTCATCTTCTAGAAGATTCCCTTCTAGAACATTCATGAATTTTGACTTTTCGCCGGTTTAAGCATCATTGCACCCTATGCACAGGCATCCTACAATGATGATGTAGTCCATATTTTGTGCAACATGTGACAATCAAGAATCATCACACCCCAAGCATAGAGCAGGGTGTGACGACATCCCTTGTCATAGTTTTTTAGGAAGGAAAAACAAACCACTTTTCTCATGAAGAAAGTCTCTTTTAATGTTTTCGAGGAACATGGAAGTGAGTTGTACACATGTCATCAGTTGATCATTGGGGTGAAAAAAATAGTGTGTAACATAATTCCCCACAAAGTATGAATTTGGAACCTATGATGACAAAAATACTTTGTAGAATGTGTGTGTTGAAAACAAGGAGTGCATCGATCATGAACCTGCAAAAAATCAAGCATCTGCATAATAATATACCATATTATGAGGTAGGCATTCCTATACTCAGACCATAAGTGACTCTAATCATAAGTGTCAGGTGATTCATGACCACCAAAAATACCCTATGGATCCATGTCATCATGATTCAACATAGCCATGAGAAATAAACTGTGGATCTATGTTCCTAAAGAATTCAAACTCGGACATAGCCACGAGACATGCACAGTGGATCTATATGTCAGTAAAAACTTATGAATACTCTGTCGCAACAAATATCAATATGATGAGATCCATGTTCTTCATCTCCATCATCCCTAATTACGAATCCACCCCTTTGATTACATGTGTCGAAGTTGAACATGGTAGAAACCACTTGATTACCGGTCATTAATGAAAACCGTTAACAAGTGCGAGGGAAATCACCATTGATGTCAATGAATCCCAAGGAACTCTAGTACAATCCAACAAATGTGAATGAATGATTTGAATTCAAACACTTGATGGAATCTTCCAATCATGGGCCAATTATGTGAACCCACTGTTGGAAGCGAAGAGACCTACCCTTGAGGCATGCATGATCTAAGGTACTAATGTGATTTCTAAGTCCTATTCCCAGATAATGAATTGAAGTCAATGTTACACATTATTTTCATCATCCCTATGACTGCTAATGATGTAAACCTATCTGTTGCCTTCAGAGGGGTCAGTGGCCTGAGTTCCTGAAGAGAGAAGAGAGAAGAACTTTTCCTGAGAAAAGAAGTTGCATTTTCCTGTGTAAAAACCTTATAAAAAAGGAAGTTCGCAGGCTGCCTATGTATTAGGGTGTGATAATTCCTGATTCTCGTAGGCTGCATCATAGCTAGGGTGTGAACATTTCGCAGGTTTCATTATAAGTAGGGTGCGAGAATGGTTACACGTGGGAAAAACGAGTGTTTTCTCGAATCTTCTAGAAGGAGAAACTTCCATGGTGAGGTGGCATCCGAATGGTTTGGATATTACTCGCTTTCATGATTTAGTGGGATCATCCTAGCCTCCTCACCTTATCCTCTTCAACTTATAAAAGGAGAGGAGCTCTCATGGAGAAGGGGTTCTTGAGCTTGTTAGCTTTGGTTGGCTTGGAATTATTAGCTTGGTTGGAGTGGCTCTGAGATTTGTTTTGTCAAGATAGATTGTGAATATTATCAAATCTATGCTCTCAAAATTCTTGGAGTGAAAGTGTGTGGGGAATGAAGGACAGTTGGAAGGGACCTTACGACATCAAGGCCATGGTTGTAATCTCTCTTTCACATTTAATATGATATAGTAATATGATTCTTTCCTATAAATCTTGTTGTGTTTTATTGTATGATTCCTTGATCACATACATAGGTTTATATTGACTTTATGCTATTACTATCACTTTGGTTGGTTGCGTCTTTTGCAGGTTCATCATTGTATGAGCGTTGGATCGGAGCTAGGATGGTGATGGCGAGAGGAAGCAACATTTAAACGGTATGTCACCTATCCCTCTTTAGTTAGTAAATTCAATATCTAAAACTTAAGGAAAGCATCAAGTTCTGGTGTGTTTTGTTCTAGATCTAGGTGGATCTAAGGAGATTAGTTAATGTCTGTACCTACCGATTTGTCCGATAACAGTCGATAGGAAAAGACTCGTCATAGGAGGGCCTTAATGTATCCCCCATCAATGACACAAAATATGTAACAAATTTGAATAAGATAAGAGTATGAAGTGATTTGAAACTGACTCAAGGAAGGCCAATATGATAGAAAATTTATAATTGTAGATGGTTGAATCGATAGAGGGCTAGTTTAGGTTGGACTTCTCTTGAACATATGAATGTCACGGCAATTTTCTTGGTAGCATTGACTCAAGGAGGACCCAACATATGAAATTGTGGATGGTAAAATGAGATACAAATGGATTTTCCAAACCAGATACAGTGATGAAGGAGGGTGTCATGTTCAAGAGAGACTTTACTAACACTAACACAGATACAAAGACACATTTCTTTCCCAATTTCCCCCCACCATTTTGGCGAGCACCTCTTTATTTTTATGCAAGCTTGAGGAGGATAATATATTCTTGTAATGTAAACTCATCCTTCGGATGAGTCCCTCAGAGTATGTTTAAAGAACCCTAAGAAGGAGTGGTTTGATCCCATATGGGCCTTTCGATGTTTGTTTTATGAGTCCAAAGAAAGAAAACTTAAGGGTTTTTCATGTTTAGAGAGTCTGAAAAAAAACATAAAGAAAACTCCATAATGTCCTTTTTTCATAAGTTAATCTAACGAGACCAAAAAAGAGATAATATACCACTCATTAGACGTTTTCTTCAAATACTTTTACAATCATGAATAGAACAAGGTCACTCGACTATCTTTTTGTGTTTAGGTAACTTGAAAAGAGATTAAAGGATACTCCATAGGGTTCATTTTTCGTATTACCAATACAAGTTTGAAAAAAGGATAAAAGGTTACTCGATTGCATTCTCATGGTTTCATGAGAGTGAGAAATAATTAAGACTATGCTCAATTTTTTTTCTAAAAACCCCTAAAATCATCTCTACATAAGAAAAACACACAAAAACAATAAAAAACGGTGGATCCTTGTCAAACATCTTGTTGTCCCTTGACCAATTTTTTGAAAATCTTGGTCACGTTTGACCAATTTTGGGACTTCAACAGGCTGGTCGAAGGAGGAGTGCAAGGAAAAGCGAATATTGTGGGATATCGGCCCTATTTTAGGGAATGTTTGGGTTTAGGGTTTACATAACGAGTATGGGATGTCGGCCCATGGGTTTACCCATGTTTAGGCCCTTTTGTAATGTATAAATATAAGGCTAGGTGATGTAATAACGACTCAGTCAGACAGTGGTAAGTTGTGCTAACTGCAAGTGATTGTAAGAGGCTTTGCGCATAGTGAAACTTGCAGAGCTAAGTGCAAGTCATCTGTAGTGCTTTGTGCACAGACTGTGTAAGGCTTCATGCTGTAACCTAGCTCGGGGAAGGAGGATCTGGAAAGGTGCATGCATATCTTCTGTCCTATGCAGAGTGGGTCCTTCTGGCTCTGTGATTGTATAAGATTGAAAGAATACAATAAAGAAGAGAAAAGTTGGTGGATGTAGCCCCACACTGGGGTGAACCACGTATATCCTATGGTGTGGTTTCTTTGTGCATTATAGTTGTTATGTTATTGATGTTATGTATTCTTAGTGAAATGATATATGTTAGATGCATACGATATAGTATCTTAGTTCTTATTAATCTCAATGAATGCTAGAATTTATCTATTTCTATATGCTAAGTGCTTAGATGTATTAAATCTTGTTGAATATTGTGTTTCTCTATAACTAGGGTTTCGACCTGCGATGTGAATAAGGGTTAAATATTGATGAATGTTAATTTTTAAGTGCTCTGTTAGTGTTGTAATCACAGATCTATGTCCCAGCTAGGTTGTAAACACTTGAGTGCTACAACCACCCCTGCCTCTACCTCGGGTGAGACTTCATTTGCTTCACAGGTGTTGTCGAAAGGGCCGATAGTTAGGCATTTGTTGGTGTGATGTTGAAGCATTGAACCCTGGTTCTACCCCTGTTCCAAAAAATGGTTCCGTTGTCGAGACCTGAAACTGTGATTGCTGGGAACTAGAGAAAAGAAATCTATGTACATAGATATGTTGTTGTAGTGCATAGTATTCTACTTGACTGTGAAGCTCTCTGCTAAGAAAGGAATCATATCTGAAGAAAAGAGGTAAGATCTTAAATCTTTGTGCTCTAAGAAAGGTAAGACAAGTGAAAATGTTTGTTTTGAAATAATGGATCTAAGTATGTCTAATATATTTTTTCCTAGTCTGAAAACTAGGGCATAGCTAGAAGGAAGAAGATTAGATATGAGTAGATCTGATAATAATAGTGAAAGATATGTTATTCCTATGCATAGAAATAATGTTTGGACTAACAAATGGATGCATGATCCTAGAAATAAGTTTTCGCAGGTTAGTTACTATGATCCCAGTGCATAGTATAGGAAAGGTTGGGGGTCATTTAAAACAAAGAAAGGATTAAATCTTTGTTATAGTTGCAGAAGATTGGGACATATTGTTAAGCAATTCCCTAGTAGAGGTCCTAGTTTCCTTTGTTGTAAAGATATGGAACATGAAGTTTTGGATTTCCCTAGAATGATTGCTAAAGTTGAAAATATGAATATGAGACAAGAAAACCATGAGACAGGCCAACAAACTAAGAATATGACAGATGAAAGAAACCCTGAATGATCACAGAGATATCAACTTATCAGAGATCTTAAAAGAGAAGGATTGCATAGAAACAAGAATAGGAGACTTCGACATCGACAGTGTTCTGGATGAGGAAACACAGGTGAATATCATGACAGAAAGAACTTGTTAAATTTTGGGAAATCCTGCTATGGTTCCTCAATTAGGAAGAATAGGATTATTTAGAGGAAAGATGATAACTCTATGTGGAAGACTTACCCAAACAACTATGAGTGCTCATGGAACTTCAACAGAAGAAGAATTTGATATCGTTAAATTTGTTGAGAACAGTGCCCCATTTTCTATTTTGTTAGGAAAAACCTAGATTAAGAACGATCAAACATGAAGGAAACAAGAAGAGGAGGATCTAGAACAAAAAAAGCAAGAACTAGGGGATTTCATGGCTAGGAGAATAGCGCAATTACTAAAATAACAAGAGGACTAGTCGAATATACTAAGGACCATAAATAGGGATGTCGAAGTTGAAAACAAACAAGAAGACTTGAAATACCTGTCTGTACAAGAGAGTAGAGAACCTACCCCAGAAAGAGAAGAATTATTACTCTCAGAAACCTTGAAAGACCCTCCATGGTGAGAAGTTACTCTGCCAAGAGGAGATAAGAACAATAATGGAAAGAGGAAACCAGTGACTCGGATTATAGGAAAGAAAGACAGAAAACTCAGCAAGAAGAAAGCAAAGTTAGAAAAGTTACAGGAAGTTCCATGGAGGACTTCACACTAGGAAGGTTTGCAGAAACAGAACTTCGTCGGGATATCAAAACAACAAAGATTGGCACTTCTCCATGGTGAAGCAATATGAATTTTGGAGGCATCCTGACCGTTAGTCTGATGCTCTAGAATGACTCGAACCATAGTTATGGCCAGAAACATTACCATTAGACCGTTGGGACCACGCCATAATGGATGGAATTTCATTGATTAAGGAATTCATCCCCATTGGAGGAGTCCATTATGACATTTTCTATTTATCCCGTCGAGCGTTTCACCGAGAACACTTTTGCAAACCATGATTATTCGATCCCACATATAACTAGTTTCTTTCACGTTGTGCCTAATTGAGAGCTCACCGCCCATTCTATTACATTGAGTATTTGATCACCACTTGATATCGAGTGTGCATGTCGGGTGACTTCAGCGAAGTAGATAAATTCATCGAGGATATACTCATTGACATCATGGATGAGAAGGTTATGTCTATAGGAGTCCAAAGCTCATCGACGAGAGGAGTGCAAGCATCCCAGTCAACTGCTCATGGATCTAGACCATCCTGAGCTATGACAAATAAATGAACCAAGCATCATGATGACTTGGATAATGTGAATCTAATCCCTTCTATCCTACACGATTATACCCCACCTCTAGTTGGCGCGGTGAGATTTGATAGTGTCCTGAGGGACTTCAACTACATCTTGATTACTACATGCCTCCTGAAAGGGATACGCGTAGTTGGACTGCAGTTAGGAAAAATAATGACGTTGAAGATCAGTGACTTAAACTTAGGATATCGCAAGAATGATTGATTTCTTTCCCCACATAGGTATTTCACTAGGACCAAGGGGAAGAAGTCGAATATCATCCCCAGTTGTGCACTATGAACATCGCGAGGTCCACTATCCTGAACATGATGAAGATACCACAATTTCGAAGGCATCAGGAGGTTAACGTGTGTGTTAAACTATTTTTGTCTTGCTTCCATGGCGGTTATCTGTGGTTGGACAGGTGCATCATTGTAGACCCAAAACTAATCCATCGGATCACCGGACTAAGCATGCAAGGACCAAACCCACAAGAATTTTATCTAGAGAAGGCTACAGATCACGCCCTGGTGAAGAAAATCAAAGATACCTATGGCGATGTGGAAAAGGGGAAGCGAGGATACAAGGTAGCCTCCATCTAGAATGGTGTAGTGCACCTAGCCTACCAATTGATTGCTAATAATCTAGTAAGGAAGAACACACCCACTCAAGTCACATGGTTCATTTTTGACCTCGTGGGAAAATGCATGGAAGAGATACAAATGAACTAGGTGAGCTACCTCATCAACCAGTTAGAGAAAGAGTGCATCGAAGCTTAGGATTGGGGATACAGGTTCCACTTCAGTTGGTTGTTGATCCTCATTTCTTTCATTTCTTGGGAAATGCCAGAACGTGCGACCTTCCCTGATATTGAGCCATCAGAACCCTTAGCTATGAAGTTCACCACACTCTGGTATTCGAGCAACATGGTGAAACAATGACAGTCAAATGCGTTGTTCCACACCTACTACCTACAGTTGAAGAGGGCTATTAAGTATTTCCCTCGGATGATGTTGAACACCCTACACAGGTTCAAACCATTTGTGAAGTTCCACACAAATAGAAATTTTATTTAATTCACCGTGTGCAGAGATGAACAAAAAGAAGAGTTGTAGAGTTACTATAAAATCACAGAGGAGGAAATGGAAGAAATCAATAAGGAATGGCCTGCAAAGTTCCTTATACCAGTCAACCAAGCAGAACTGTCTGACCCCGACCTCATCAAAAGTTTGGTGGTTACTCACGAACAATATGATGCACCTAGCAGTAGCAGAAGGAAGAAAAAGGAAGAGGTACAGGACCTGAACAAAGCATCTGAAGAGACTTCTTCAGACTCACCTGGAGGGGGAGGTGATGATGAAGTAGACAAAGAAGAGGACAAACGAGAATAATACAAGCAAAAATAAGGCAAAGTAACAATTCCTAGGGACCCCATTGATGAAGCTGGAAACTCCAATAAAAGAAAGGTTTCCCCCACGAAACCTACATCGTGGAAGAAGTCCAAATATAATAAACCACATATGTAGACTATGCTAATGATGGATGACATATATTTTGTTAGAAAATAGGACCGCGGAGCAATAAAATAAAACAAATGCAGAAACAAAAACACAGAAGACACACAATACAAGAGAGACACATATTTACGTGGTTCACCCAGTGTGGGCTACGTCCAGCAGAGAAATTGCTAGGTCTTTCCTTTATTATTATCCAAAAAATGAAGGGATACAACCTACAGCAAAACCCGTTGTAACTTCCTCTTCTTTCTCTCACAGTCTCCTCTCTCAAAATACAATATTCACCCTCCTACATAGCCGCAATACATTTCCCTCATAAAAGAGGGTTGCCTTCTAGGGCAAAAAACCCTAACGTAATCTCTACCATTAGATCTGCGACCTTATAATGAACGGTTCAGATTTACAATGAAATTACAATATACTTTTATAAGGCAATTTTTGCTTCGGGGGCTTCACCCCCGAACCCCTGCTTGCCCCCAGACCCCTCAGACCCCGCAGAGGGGGTACCCCCCCTCTGCACTCCCCTGCATGGAAGAGTGTACATACTTCTGGGGTGTAAATACTTCATGGGGTATAAACACGGCTGAAAGTAAGGACCTCTGAATCAGGAAGATAATCAGGCTCCACAACCAACAATCTCCCACTTGGAGACTGATCTCAATAACTCCACTACTGTTGTATATGCTGGACTCTGAACCTTCTTGGACCTGGCAAATTTCTCATCTTCATCTTCATTCTTGAAGACCAACTGAAACTGAGCAAGAACTCAGTTTATCCCTGGTTACTCCCTTTGTTAACATGTCTGCAGGATTCTGGCTA
>ML778082.1:120613-133007 GCA_009831015.1 Picea engelmannii | reverse complement strand
AATGAAACATAAGGAAGAATATTGTGATTGTACAAGCAAGTATTGCTTGAAGAGTTTTATCCTTCCATAAGGATTAATATATGGTGTTACCCTACCTTCAGGGTTTTCTCTATTTCTTGTGTTCATGTTATGGTGAATGGTTTGTGGTTTATTCTTGGTTATTTCTGAAGTATATTTGCAAATCTGGTATAGGTACTTAACATTCATCATAGATTAGACATCATCAAAATATGGAATCAATACCATGACGGTAAATGATATCACCAAGGATAATGTATTCAAGGGCTTAATACCGAATATGATGACAATCTACACTACAAATATCGGGCCAAAAATTTTGGGTTTGGAGATAAATGATAGTATCTCCATACCATAATTCGTCAGAACTGATCAGATAGAGAGACTCATCAGGAAAGGAATCCTCTGCCACAGTTTTTGTCTCAGTAGAGGGAATCTCACATGATGCATACCCCCTTCTCTCCTACAGGCTGCACGACCTCATGGTCAAGGATCTTCAATTCTGAGCCAAATTGGCTCTTTGAAACCTTGATGGTTTCGTTCTCTATCTAAACACATGCCCTTTCATATTTCTGGCAGCCACGAACTTCCCCTTCATTGTTGATAAGTCTCAAATTTTGGGAACCAACTCCTTTGTTTCGATAAGCCCCTCCTTGATGTGACCTTGGGCAATGACCTCATGTAGCCATGTGATTGCGGGTGCACCCCAGATAGGTTTGGAGCCAAACTACTTTTCACCCCACAATTCACCTCGAGCCACCAGATTTCCTTTTACCAATACCGTGGTCTCAATTGTGGCCCTGCCTCAGCTTTGTAAAGCTCGAGCACCTTCTATCCCAACAATGCGAGGTGACTGTCAATATCACGATCTTGACGGTGTTTCTAAATGGACGACTGAGATCTACCTCTTGGAAATCAATAGTTCAGATCTACCTCTCCCAGATCAACGAATGTGGTCGTTTCAGAAGTCCAAACTTCAGAATTATCAAATCTCAAAATGTCCTTTCTTCCACAATGACGGATCTTCTGCCACGTGTCCCCTTCTAATCAATGGTTGTGATCCCTGTGGGTCTTTGGAGTCCCATGGACGATTTTAGGGTCTAAATTTCGCACATGGGCTAATTTTCCATGATTTTTCCAAAAACGAGATTCTCTATTTTAAAAATGATTCTCCCAAATTCTATAGGATAAAATTATTTTACCTTAAAAATCACCAAAATTTTATAAAAGCTATACAAAATCCTTAAAAATTTGAATATTTTTACAAAAATATCGCCAAACATTTATAGTTGGCATATGAAGGATTAGTAAGATTCTCCAAGGTTTCTACATTTTAAAATAAATTTCCATCCTTAAAATCATCTCTACTTTGGACTACGTATTTTTCAATTATCTAACTTTACTCCCCTCGAGGTACATGGGATTCTGCCACACGTCCTCTTGAATCGAACAGTGGGGATTTACTTTGGACAATCTAATGGTTGACATTTTCTTCGGGTATTTACCCAAAATCCACATATCCATGCCACCTTTCCTCTAGATATGACGATTTAGGTTCACTTCAGCTCTTCAGCTCTGTGGGCTTTAGGAGTTTCAACTCTCAACTAAAAACTCTCGAAGTGATTTCTCTAGAGTTCACGATTCATCACCATGTATCCCTCTAGATACAACTATTGAGATTCACTTCATCTCTTTGGCTCTCTAGGCTTCGAGATTTTCAACTCTCAACTAAAACCTTCAAAGTTATTTCTCTAGAGTTCATTATCCATCGCCATGTGTCCACCTTCAAATCGACGACTCTCATCGTTTCAAGATTTTAGTTCCTTCAACAAGATCAAGGGCTCTCCGACAATCTTCTCGATCAATGATCGAGATTTACTTTGGTGGTTTCACCTCTTATTTGTTCACAAACTTCTGAAGTTGTAGATCTCACGACACCTGTCCTCCATAATGATGGACGACCCCAAATTTCTTTGGGACTTCAAAAATTTTGTGAATTCACCCTCCTGTGTGTGCAAAGTGCTAAGGATTGTGCACCTTGCTTTGATCAGATGGTTGTTTTTCCTATGATTTTTGATCCTTTGACCATTGTCTCTCCTCCTCCTGAGCTTTCGACTTCCTCCAACTTAGAATATTTTCTAAGTATTTAAAGGCCTCGACCTTTGTTCCTCCTACGAATTTGGCTCTTGTACCTTCTCTGCACTTCTGAAAACCACTATCTCTGCTAAGATTTATCTCCCTTTTCTCCTTTGACTTCTTAGAGAGTCACTTCGACACTTAGCCAAGTTTTGGATCTGTGCACTCCTTGCAACATATTCTTGTGCAAGTTTTGGGTTCTTGTGGACGACTATGAACACCTTGCAGCAGTCACTTTGCACTCCTTGTAATGGGAAAGTTTGAACTATCTCTTCTGAGCTTTGGAATCAAAACAGATTATGTCAATGCAATCCTTGCGGACTGTGTGCACACCTTGCACAAACTCAATCGAAGATATACATCTGTAAATTATGCAAACATCTCACAATTTCATATATTAGTAACGAAATTCATTCATTCATGAAAACAACAATAACATGGAATTGAAAACAGTAACAACACCATGTATTGGATCATTTTTTATATGTTATATTCATTCAGAAGTAAATGGCTATAGCTATGATCAAACAAAAACTAAAAACTAAGAAATTTCCTACTAACTCGTAGCAGCCCCATTTGGGTGTACAAAACCTCTATTCATTGTTGACCTCATGGGAAAATGCGTGGAAGGGATACAAATGAACTGGGCGATCTACCTCATCAACTAGTTAGAGAAAGAATGTCACAAAGCTCAGGATCAGGGCTACGAGTTCCACTTCAGTTGGCTATTGATCCTCATCACTTTCATTTCTTGGGAAATGATGGAAGGTGTGACCTTCCCTGAGATTGATCCATCAGAACCCTTAGCTATGAAGTTCATCACACTATGGTTTTCGAGCAACATGGTGAAACAATAGTAGTCAAACGTGGTATTCCACACCTACTACCTACAGTTGAAGAGGGATATTGATTCTTTCCCTCAGATGACGCCGAACACCCTGCACAGGTTCACACCGTTTGTGAAGTTCCACGCAGATAGACATTTTATTTAATTCACCGCACGCGTAGATGAACACAAAGAAGAGTCGTAGAGTTACGATAAAATCACAGAGGAGGACACAGAAGAAATAACTAAGGAATGGCCTGCAATGTTCCTTATACCAGTCAACCAGGGAGAACTGTTTGACCCCGACCTCATCGGAAGTTTGGTGGTTACTCACGAAGATTATGATGCACCCAACAGTAGAAAAAGGAACAAAAAGGAAGAGGTACAGGACCTAAACAACGCATCTGAAGAGACTTCTAAAGACTCACCTGGAGGGGGAGGTGATGACGAAGTAGACAAAGAAGAGAACAAAGGAGAAGAAGACAAGAAGAAACAAGGCGAAGTAACACCGCCTAGGGACCCCATTGATGAAGTTGATACGTCCAATAAAAGAAAGGTTTTGCCCACAAAACCTACATCGCAGAAGAATTCCAAAGCTAATAAACAACATATCCAGACTATGTTAATGATGGATGACATAGATTTGATCATCGTCATTGTCTCAGATACCTCAGAAGACATCTAACAACACAATGAATCCAAATAAGAGACCATGTATGAAAGAATTAAAGCAGACCTCAAAGGGGTACAACAAGCCCTCTACTCCAGTTGCGCAATGTCTACTGCGCCCCTATCATCAGAAGGAACAAATTTGGGAGATGAGCCTGCTAATATACGCCATATAGAATATGCGAGTGAAGCTTGCCTTCATCGAGTTTGGGAAGAAAAAGAGTAGGCCACAAATGCCTTAAATAAATCAAAAGAGGAATCCATAGAGAAACGTTGGGTTGCGCAACAGGAAAAATATGACATTCAAGCCAAGTTTGCAGAGGATAGAGTGTAGATCTAGAAGGAGAAGGAACAACTGATCACAGAGAAGATTGGAGTTAAAGATGCAGTCACTAGAACACTTCACTCTGTGATGGGATTACTACAAATGGAGGAAGCCCCAGTGGAAAGCCAAGTAGGGAAGATTTACGAATCCATTCAACAACTCCAATAAAGGATAGAAAAGTTGGAGTTACAAGTAGTGCCAAGAACTCTGCAGGAAGTGCGAGACCGGAGAGAAGAAATTGCCCAAAGCACATTCTAGAGAATCAAGGTGTTGGCCTTAGAATGTAAACAGTTGAACATTCGATGTGCACATACTTACGAGTGCCTTGCAAAGGACCCTAGAATAAGGACACTAGAGTCACAGATTTAGGAGTCCAAGTAGTAAGAAGCAATGGTGCAAGCACAGTTGAATCTACTACCAGCTGTCGAGAGGATGAAACGACTGCAGGAACAACACACAGTTCAACAAAAAGTCAATGCCATCCAAAGTAATGTCATGGAAGTGACTCAATGACTCTAGCCAGTGAAGTATGTAGCTTGCATACTTTTTGAGAAGATTGAAGGATGAAGTGCATAACTGGAACAAGTGGTCACCACAGTGGAACAACGCTTGGAAGGACTCATGATGAAAAAGGTTATTTAAAATTTCTTCGAGTAGGAGGCTCTGACAAAGCAATAGGTCGAATCAGCTCGAGCCAAGATCGATGCATTTGAGTTAGAGTTACGCGGATTAGAGTGACTCGGGACGAGTCACAGGTGAGTGTTGGAGGCCTGTTGGCCCTTGACCAATTTTTGGAGAACCTTGGTCACGTTTGACCAATTTTGGGACTTCGACAGGATGGTCTAAGGAGGAGCATAAGGTGAAGTGGAGATCATGGGATATCAACCCCTTCTTAGGGAATTTTTGGGTTTGGGGTTTATGTAATGGGTATGGGATGTCAGCCCATGGGTTTACCCATGTTTAGGCCCTTTTGTAATGTATAAATAGAAGGCCAAGAAATGTAAGAAGGATTCAGTCAGTCAATGGTAAGTTGTGCTAAGTGTAAGTGATTGTAAGAGGCTTTGTGCATAGTGAAACTTGCAGAGCTAAGTGCAAGTCATTTGTACTGCTTTGTGCACATAATGTGTAAGGCTTCGTGTTGTAACCTAGCTCGAGGAAGGAGGATCTAGCGAGGTGCACGTAGATCTCCTGTCCTATGCGGAGTGGGTTCTTGTGGCTTTGTTCTTGTACAATATTGAAAGAATACAATACAGAAGAGAAGAGTTGGTGGACGTAGCCCCACACTGGGGTGAACCACGTATATCTTGTGTTGTGGCTTCTTTGTGCATTATATTTGTTATATTATTGATGTGATGTATGCTTAGTGAAATGATATATGTTATATGGATCTGATATAGTAGCTTAGTGCTTATTAATGTGAATGAATGTTAGATTTGATTTATTTTTATATGCTAAGTGCTTAGATGTATTAAATCTTATTGAATACTGCATTGCTCTGTAACTAGGGTTTCGAACTGCGATGTGAATAAGTGTTAAATACTGATGAATGTTAACTTCTAAGTGCTCTGTTAGTGTTGTAGTCACAAATTTGTGTCCCAACTAGGTTGTATACAGTTGAGTTCTGCAACCACCCCTGCCTCTACCTCGGGTGAGACTTCATTTGTTTCGCAAGTGTTGCCGAAAGGGCCAGTAGTTATCGTTTTGTTGGTGCGTTGTTGAAGTGTTGAACCCTGGGCCTGCCCCTGTGCCAATATGTCTCATCCTTAAATATTTCAACATGAAATAAAAAACACTTTGAAAATTTGGTTAGACTTTAGGTCATAGGTAAAATATAAAAAATAATTTAATTTTGCAATCAAATATGGTAAAAAGTAATAAAATAGGTCAAATCAACCCATTTACCATTTCATTTTTCAATTTCACCCAAATAGTGCCCAAAACCCTCTTTTTATTCCAAATTTCAATCTTTGATTCCATAGTGCCTGGTGGACCATTTTGAAAACCGCTTCCATCAAAAAGGTAGTCTCTTTTCCCTTTCTCTTTTCATGGTTTAAAATTTCATTTTTATTGGTTTAATTTTGAGTTTAGGTCGATTTTTTGGGGGTACCTGCGCTTTGAGATCGTCGTAGGCTCACAGTATCATGATCTTCAATGATCTGAAATCACTATAAGGTACTCAAAGACAGGGTGCAATGACATCGCTTTGCATAAAAGCAAAGTCTTGCAATGACCGCAACTCAATTTTTGAAAAGAAAAAATGAGTTAGGAAAACTTCCAAGAATTGTTTTTTTATGAGTCTAATCATCTTTTGATGTTACTTCGCAGGTTTTCCTTAGTAAAAATGCTCAAGTGGAGGGTGAAAGAGCATGAGGAAAAATACTATTTTCCGAGAATGACCCAGGCATAGTCATGGCACTTCAGGAGTGCGGGTTACTAAAATTATTCAAAATTCAGGGCATGAGATCCCAACTGAGATTGATGGAGTATCTTGTCCACATGTGGGATCTAAATGAACAAGCCTTTCATGTAGGTATGCATACACTCACCTTTTATATAGATGACATTTACTTTTTTATAGGGTTATCTCGTTGAGGCTCGCGGGTATCACTCTTGGGAAGTAGGGGTGGGGTAGAACCCATGAATTACTATGTTGCACACCACTACATTCCAGGTATGAAAATGAATAGTGGCAAGGTGGCCATTAGGGATGTTTGGGATTTACCATTGAGAACCATCCTCTATACTATCACCAGGATGGTAGGGAGTGTGGCTCCCCACATGGATTTCCAAAGTCACCTTCAGTATGCCATAGAATGTATGAAGCCCTGGGTCTTCAAGTGGTGTGAGGGTGTCTTGAAGAACATGAAAAAGAAACTGAAAAAGTGTCAAAATGGTCGGTTGAAACAATTTGCTTACGTATCCATTTTAGTGTCTTTCTTCTTAGAGAGGGTCTCTGTCTTACATTGATAGGTGGGGTGGGGCATAACCACTCCACAAGATCCATAGATGAAAATATGGGTGGACTTGATGGCTCGTCACGGTGTCATGATTATCATCAAGTATGATGAAGCTTTCTTCCAGTGTATGAGAGATAAACTAATCATGGTGGAGTACTATGTGTAGGTCAGGATGGACTTCCGTGGGGATCCTGACTTATCTCTTTCTGAGGGATATCAATGGGGAGACATAGGTAAGAAGGAAATTTTCATTATACGATGTTTTTGATATTTTAATTATATAAAAAAAAAATTTGATTTATCCAAGACTAATCAAGTGCTCTTGATAATGTAGATGTGACACCTTATCATCCTCCAAGATCATATCCCATTCAGAGGCAAGGAGAGATAGGCATTATAGCCAGTCGAGGAGTTGTTTTTGAGGATCTATAGGAGATCGAGAAAACCCCAGATGGATTAACCATGAATATCCCTTATATCACGATGGACAAACTTCCTTGTCGCTACCAACACCATACAGTTGGCGTATCGAAATCTATTGATTGACTACTCCATAAAGTAGCATGGGCAATTGTTTGTTACAATGAGAAACTTCCTTGATACTTTTGTATATGAATCCATGATATTTATTATTTTGATATTTTGATCCTCAAAAAAACACCTTTTGTAACTTTTATCTTATGAATATAAGGTTCCTACAGGCTTACTTGTGTTTATAAAATGTGTGTTTGGATTTATAAATGTCTCAAATGTCCGTCTAACACACAATTAACCAATGCATATGTCAATGTGTTTATACATCTAGGAATATGTTGATACTTGTTGGCAGCCAAATCATTTTTTTTAATTGCTCTTAAAAAAGCTGCCTACACCTCTTGTCTTATAAACGACAAATCATCGTTGCATTTTTGCAACTAGACATTTGTTTCATTTTTGAGACAATTGCAATCTGGTTTCAATTCTATTTTCATAAACTGAAAGTGTGAAAACACCTCTTTCATTGTTTGGACTGTCATCGTCTTTTATTGATTTTTCCAAAAGACACTTGACCATTGGTTTATCGCATGACTACAAAAGATTCTTTCAAACTTATGTCCTTTGGCCTACTCTTACCTTGATTGCGCATTTGGATCTATTTGATTACTAAGCCATTGAGCATGAAGATTTAATGGTTTCATTTGATCTTATAAAGGTCATGATTGTTTTTGGCCTTATATGCTTTGATCCTTATTGCTATGAGCTCCTGACTCATTGATTATATAAGATTTTTGGTTGCAATGTTCTAAAAACTTTGAATTATAAACATTTGAATATGCAACAAATGCATTGGTAATATTATAAGATTGATTTGAGAATAAATGACAATGGTTTGAATTTCACAAAGGCGCATTGATTAATCTTTTGGATTTCAATTTTATAATCGATGCTTGGTGCATTGTTTTATGAGTTTGATATTACATTGAACGATCATAGTTTCAAACTATACATTGGCATGATTGAATTAACATTGGTTTAAAACATTTGATTGACACGACAGATCATTGGTTATGTTGGATGTCATGTTGGATTGAACTGTACACTTGGCGCATGAATGTAACATATGGTGTTGGTTCTATTTCGGATGGATGGCACGTTGATATGGTTGTACACCTATTTGGTTGGCCGATACATATGATTTAAATGATTATGATTATGGATGGAACAACACTGTACTCAGTCATTAATACATTGCATGACGATGGTTATCCCACCACCTTCGCACGCATGCAATTAATCCTTGCCTCTTTGAGCGCTGAAGCTGTTAAACCCTATCGTTTTTTGACCCTGTGTATTATTTTGTTCGATCCAAACCCAACCATGCACAAAAGCCATGGCTCCTGTCGTAAGGGCTGAGCCCAATGGGTGCCAAGAACTGTTGATGTTTGATGGTGCATATAGCGACCTCGCAAATCTCGGGTGGCTCGCTTTCATAAGGCAGTTCGATGGTTATAACCTCACCGTGTCTCGGCAATTTGCGTTATCATTCGATGGCTGCCGAGCCAAAGTTGGAGATGTCCAGCTTGAAATCACTAAACAGTTTCTGAGCTTGGCAACCAACCTGCCTGTTACGGGACAGAAGTGGTCCAAAAGTTGCAAGGTAGATGATGTCCCATGGACACTGTTATTTCAATCTCGCACAGTGAACTCCTGCGACAGAGGTTTGCCTGCGAAAATGCTAAAGTCGCACTGGTATGATCTCCTGATGATAATCAAGCAATTCGTTACTTGTGAGGGAAGGTACGGGTTCATTTTCTTGTTTCATCTGCGTTTATTGATGGTTTTTATGGGTTTCGAACTCAGTATGCCCCACTACCTGCATAGAAGTTTGTTCAAAATGGCTAAAAGGTACAAGCGTAGCCAAGCTGATACCAGCCTCTTCCATTTGGGGTTGATTAAAATGATATTGGTGTACGAGTTAGGGTTACGTCGTGATTCTTGGCATGATTTTCTCAGCGGTAATGGCTTTGAAGAATCGAACCCTCCACAGGTTGATAAGCCCATGGTGACCGAAAGAAAACCTATTCCCCCTGTGCCTTATAGCGTTTTGCTACCCAAACCTAAACCCGACTCACTTATGAATTTGCCTATGGATGTGACTAAACAGGCTGAAGTTGATAAACCCATGACCAAACAGCCTAAAGCTAAAGCTAAAACTAATGCTAGAGGCAAGAAAAATGCAAGGTTAATATCTCACATGGCGAGAAATAAGCATAAACCCCCTGCCAAATCAGAACCTATCGTGGTCAGCGAAGGCTCTGATTCAGAGATTGAACATTTTCTAGCTGAAGAGTATCCTTACTCAGAGGGCTTGTGTGGAAAACCTCCTTATGATTTTGTCAAGAATTTACTTCCTTGTCTGCGGGATAACCCTGAATTTCCTGGCATCGAACTACCCCATGGAACCCTCGGTGAATCGTCAAAACCCTCGACTGCTCAACCTGTTGCTCCACCTTGCGATCAGTGTGGGTTATAGTTGGAGAGGTACTACTTGGATGTTCCTACGTTGCAATCTAGAATCTACGATTTGGAAAACCAAGTGGCAAAGCTCACTGGTTAGAATGCAAAGGTGCAACCCTCTGATAAGAAGAAACGAACTACTGGTTCAATCCTGTTCAAAAATGTCGAGTCTGCTACAGCAATTGTCAATTAAAAATTGACATAGTCTCAGCAACTGCGCTGGTATAATTTTCACTCATTTATATTACACTTTCATAAACTCTGTGTATATATTTCACCTGCTCTGTTACATAAGCATGCTTTGTTGTATATAATTTTTGTTTTGATGAATCAATTTTCGTTATAGTTTAAGATTCGATTGGATTTGGTTTTGATTCGATGGATCGTCAAATAGATATAATTGTTCAAATTTAACTTCAGTTGGATGCTCTATTGATAAGTGAAGTTGTTAAAAATAGACTGTTGTTGGTATTTCTATTTTCGATACGGTCAATGCTATGATTTGAAATGGTTATGTTCTATATGAATATGATTGATAAATGGGTTAACTATTTTCAACGTCTCTCAACCAGATCTGATACTTTTCCATTGATACATAACAAATTGCAACTTATTCGATCCGTATATCGTTTGAATTGGATTATGTTCAGGGTTACAATATTGTTTCTATAAATAACTCAGTAAAGATTATGTGATTATTGCCCAGTTCATGAATTCTGTCGATTTTATCGCGCCTATGTCTGTTGACTGTGTGATGATCAAACATAAAGATTTTTGAGTCGATATTCATGGAATATGATTTCATCCGATTGCAATGGAAGCAATTTATATATCTCCATTTTTAACTGAATGATATCAATCTATTGTTATAATTGGTCAATGATAGTTACGATCATACCTGTGAACTGTTTGAAACTCAACAAACGAAGTCTATGGCTGGATTCTACGGATATAGTTATGCATGTTTCATCGTGACGAATTTCTATGTTGGCAATTGATTAAACGATATGGATCCTATGCAAATAAATAATGATTGTTTTGTATCTCATACGATTTGGTTTACCATTGATTGCATTTATGAAACAGTCTTGTTAAGATTTGATTCGATTCTATGTCAATTGGAAAAACAGAGTATCCTTACCCTGTCCCGATTACATTCTTATGATTTGGTTTAATTTAAGGAATAATTGAATCATTAGTAATTAGTTTTGGATTTGATTTGATTTAATTAGTTTTGGATTTGATTTTATTTGATTATATCTAGTCCTGTTTACTATTTTTGACTAGCTACAGAATCACATGATTCTGTAGCTAAGTCTGTAAAGTCAATTTTTTATTGTTTTTCTAATAAAGCATCCTTCTAACTTGATCTTTGTGTTCTATTGCAGGAAAATTCGAATTGGCAATAGATATCATGAGCAGTTAGGGGATGATCTACAGATTTTACTTGCATCTTATTTTCCTTAGTTTAGAAGATTTTGGGATTTTTCCCCAAATTATGTAAAACAATTTGCTATTATTCACAAGGATGTTTTAACTTGTGAGAAACCTATATAAACCTATGGTTTTTGTAATAATAAACATCCTCAGTTGTGGGAGAACAAGGATATGTAATTTTGATTCAAACTGGAGCAGAATTGATGTTTTGTCATAGCTTTTGCTTTTCAATATATCAACACTTTGTTTCATGTTTTGTATATCATTTTGTTTATGGTTTAGTATTACTTTGCTATCTAAATCAAATGAAAATGATATAATTTCTTTACTGTTATCCATATCTTGTCTCTTCCAAATCGGTAAAAGACATAACAATTGTTGATTCATTTTATGAATGATAGCTTTGTCTTATTCATAGATTGAATTGTTATATAAGTTTTCTGCATAATAGATTTCCCTTATTGCAAAGATTTATCATCAGAAGATTGTTATGATTTTATTTTATGTCTTGTTTGTCCTGTAAAACACTTCAAGAAGCAGCATATATGATCATTTCCGAAAATCTTAAGGACTAAACGATGTGAATTTCTTCCTCCAATCAGCTTAAGAAGTCATCTGACACAGGGCAGACTTGGAGCGTTTCCAGGTCAATTAGTCTTTTATTTACTGTTTATGTTAAGTAGTTTAATATAAATGATAGTTTAGTTAGATTTATATTACATTGTTTAATTTCAGTAATACATATTAGATTGTTTAATTTCAGTAGTGTGTATTTCCTTTTCATAAAATACAAAAATCAAAAAAAGAGATCCATGGCTGTCTTAGGGCAGAGAACATATGATTTTTGCAGGTTTTAATCAAATCTTTAGGTTGTTCACAGTGTACATTTGTGAATAAGGAATATTGTAGCTGATAATTAGATAGTTGATTTGAGTTATTATAATCATAATTAGTATCTTGTATATATAATAGTTAGTAGTTTATAGTTAGATTAGTGTAATTAGTTTAGTTTTCTTTATTAGTTTCTAG
>ML778082.1:102192-120563 GCA_009831015.1 Picea engelmannii | reverse complement strand
TAGCTCAGATCATTTCTCTCTGGTTTTCATAGAAGACCTTAGAGCGGCCAACGGAGCCGTTAAACTCGTCAGGGTGGTCCATTCCAAACGGCTTGGGTTATTTAGACAACCCCGGACCGGTTCCACTCTCCCAGTTGACGGACAATCAATTTCGCCCGTCAACAAATGGCACTAGAAGGAGGGCCAAACTAAATTGATGGCACGAGGTGGTCGCAAGACTCCTCCCCCCCCCCTAATCACTCCCTTATAGTGACTAGAAGTCGTTCATTCGATAGTATCCCCCCTCAAAAAACAACTACTTCAACCGAAGATCCTCAGATCACAGTTGAGATAGCAACCCCTAATCCTACAGGTGGTGATATTCAAGAAATTTTCAGACAATCTCTTATTAGATCACATAAAGCCTTTGCTAGCCTTAGGCAACCAAATAACCCATGGGGTCAACCTTTAGACTTCTCTGAAGTCAAAGAACAACTAGGTGATATAGACCTTACTGTGAATCCCACAGATCCAAACACAAATCCTGCTACAGGAGGATCTGGGATACCTCCTTCACCACCTCCCTCATCTCCTTCCTCTTCTGGAGGATATTCCTCTTCTGACGAAGGAAAATCACCTTCTCAGCCTTCCACACCAATTACCCCAATGGAAAATCAGAACAACCCTGCTAGACCTTGGTTGGTCCAGGATTTCGTAGCCGTACCTGGAGACCAGCACCCTTTACCTAAGCACCTGGAGAAATGGCTCCCTAAGTTTGATCCCGATTCAAAACAGATAGTTGAAGATCATATCAAAAAATTTATGTTAGCCATCAGACTCCGCAACGTTGAACATGAAGATGTCGTCTGTAGGTTGTTCCCTTACACCTTTGAGGGTAATGCATCCACTTGGTACTTTTCCCAACAGCCTCATACTATAGTATCCTGGGAAAAGTTTGAGTCATGCTTTTTGGAAAAATTTGGAGACGGAAAACCTCCTGAAGTCTTAGTCATGGATCTTTCAATCTTAAAAATGAATGCAAAAGAAAAAGTTAAAGATTTTAATCAAAGATTTTTAACACTTAAGAATAGAATCCCTGCAGACTATATGCCTGCAGAAATCCTCGTAATAGCTTATTACACTAAATCCCTACATCAAAGTATAGCTATTTGGGTGAAAAGATCCAGAAAGGCCACGTTGTTAGAAGCCTTCGAAGAGGCTACACAAATTGAAAAAGACATTCTTAGTCTTAAGGATTCTTCTAGCAACGAAACTGAGACTGTTTCTTCTTCCAAGAAGAAGATTGAAATTCTCCCCAGACCTACACAAAACAAAACTCAATCCGAAAACGTTGATTTGGAAAATTTAACCAAATTTGTACAAAAGTTATCTAATCAAGTCATAGACTTAAAAAGGTCGACCGAGGAAGCCTCTTCGAGCAAAGGACCCTACAAACCTCCTTTCCAAAAGCCTTTTCCCCCAAACCGGCCTAATCCAAACCCTGAAGGCTTGAACCTAGAAAGTTTGCAATGTGCTTTACAGACAATTCTAGGAACCCAAGATGACTTGATCCCTCCTGACATCCCTCAAGAGGAAGTTGAGCAGGAAACAACTCAAGAAGAAGAGTCTTCTCCAAATATCTTTGGTCACCTTTCAGATAGTATCTTTCAAGCTAACTTTGAGACTGTGCACCCTTACAATACTAGGAGCAAGACCGCGAACAAACCTCCTGCCGAGAATACTACAACTTTACCTCCAAATCCCTCTAAATCAGTAGAAACTAAACAGAGTAATGCTAGCCCTAAAATAGATTATGATGTTGTTGAAGATCTTAATAAATTGTGGGCTAACATTTCTATTTATGAGTTGTTGAAATTTCCGTTTTTGTTACAGAAGATGTTGCAAAATATTCTAGACAATGGAAAGAATGGTAATTCAAATGGTAATAAGGTTGTGCAAAGCAAAGTGCCACAGAAGACTTCCACTAAAATCAATCTTGATCCTTAAGATAAAGGGAGCCTTCCTGTACCAAATGTAAATAATGTAAATAACAGTGTAAATAGTGTGAATAATTCAGATAAGGTAGTCATAGAGAATGCGAGCAAGAAACCTCAAGCTACAACTATAAGTACTCGCAAGAATGTTCCTCCTTTTCCTTTAACTTTCGAAATCTTCAAAAAAAATGTGCATAACTGTATGGTTGACTCAGGATCCTCGTCAAATGTGATGCCTTGGTCAGTCTGCCAAAAGATTAACGCTGAAGTAGAACCATCTTCCTTGAAAATCATACAACTTGATCGAACGGATGTTAAAGTTATGGGCGAGTTAAAAAATGTATTGATTATATTATTGTCTAACCCTAAGGTTCATCAAGTTATCGATATAATTGTGGTAGATATTCCAGAGGTGTATGGTATGTTTTTGAGCAGGGACTGGTCGGAGCAGCTACATGGTTACTTCACAACGAACTGGTCTCACTTATGGCTTCCAGAAAACGGCAAGCCTAACAAGATCAGGGTGAATCGTGAGTGTTACCTCAAGTTCACGGTAACAGACTTGAATGACCCAAATGAACCATATACATCTCCGGCTGATTCACCTGAAGTTCAAGGGATGGATACCTTCTTTGGAAATTTCACGGCCGAAGATTCACCGATCAACAATCCAGAACAACAGTCTGATATCTTAACACGTGCGCAACCAACAGCTTCTATCCAACAGTCCTATGATCCCGATAAAAATCAAATTTGGTATTTATATTTCGATGGTTCCAAATCTAAGGAAGGAGCTGGTGTAGGCTGCATCATTATCGATCCGGCAGGTAATAAAACATTATTGGCTTGTAGAGTAGAAATTGAATGTACTAACAACATTGCAGAATATGATGCTTTATTACAAGGTCTCAGAAAATCCTTAGACATGCCCATTCAAAATCTAGTTGTATTCGGCGACTCTGAGATAGTAGTCAGACAGGTGAGAAATTCTATACATTGTCTCACCCCGCACCTCAAATGTTATCAGTCTGAGGTATGGAGTTTAATAAACAAATTTTCTGCTTTTAATATAAATTCCATTCCAAGATCAAATAATACTAAAGAAGATCTACTTGCTAATGTTGCCTCTAAACTTCTTCCTGCAGAAGGCTTATCTCCAAACGCATTCTCCGTGGAGCTATTGTTTCGACCATCTGTTCCTGACAATATCACGAACTGGAGAGTATTTGACGATGATCAGCGGATCATTAACTTTATGCACATGGAAGAAACCTTCCAAGGCACTGTGATAGATGAACAAACGCATGATGACAATTTGCATGACTTTACGGTAATACCTAATCCAAAATCTCCTGAAGATCTATCAGACATGGTAAATTCCATACCCAAATCTGTTGCTAGACTAGAAAAGTTTTATGATTTTGAAGATAAATTTTAAAAAATGGTCAATTGTAAAACCAATAGTTCCTCATTAACTTACAAAAAAGTCAATTTAGGAACTAGTGAAAACCCTCAGTGTATCAACTTAGGCTCGGGATGTTCTAAACAAGAAAAAGCTGCTTTTGTTAAATTTTTTAAAGAATTTAAGGATGTCTTTGCTTGGACTTACGAAGATATTAAAACGTTTGATCCCAATATTATACAGCATGTCATCCCAATGAAGCCCCAAACCTTTCCTTTCCAACAGAAACTGAGAAAAATGCATCCCAAGTTAGAACCGACCGTACAAAAAGAATTGAATAAACTCCTAAGTGCTAAAATAATTTTTCCAGTTAGACACACTCAATGGGTATCCAACCTCGTCCCAGTGTGGAAGAAAAACGAGGAAATTCGACTTTGTGTCGATTTCCGGAACCTCAACAAAGCGTCTGATAAAGATAATTATTCTGTCCCTCCCATGGAACAGATACTTCAACAAGTATCTGGTTCCGAGAGGCTATCCTTATTAGATGGTTTCTCTGGATACAATCAATTCTTAATGTCTCCGTCAGACCAATTAAAAACTACCTCCCATACTCCGTGGGGCACTTATGCTTATCGCAAAATGCCCTTTGGATTGATTAATGTTGGTGCTACCTTTCAGAGAGAAATGGATATTGCTTTCTGAGGCTTGATCAATCACTCTGTAGTAGTCTACTTAGATGATGTGACTGTTTATTCCAAAAACAAAAACGATCATCTAGCTCACCTGCGAGCCATTCTGCTACGATGTCGTAAATATGGCATCTCCTTGAACCCCAAGAAATCCATCTTTGCAGTGGAACAAGGTAAACTACTAGGATTCATTGTGTCTAGTGATGGAATGATTATTGACCCCGAGAGGACCCAATTCATCGCTAAACTTCCCCCACCTACTTCCAAGAAATCCATTCAGTCCTTCCTTGGCCAGATCAATTTTGTGAGAAGATTCGTCCCCAGTTTCTCCGAAATGGTCAGACCTCTCCATAATCTGATTAAGAAAGAAACCCAATATCACTGGGGACCCACTGAAAACCAAGCTTTTAACGATATAAAGAAGGCCATAATTGATGCTCCATCTTTCATGAGCCCTGATTTCTCTCAAAACTTTACACTCTATACTTTTGCCTCTGATCGTTCCTATGCTGCAATTCTAACTCAGAAGAATGCCGAGAACAACGAAGTACCCATCGCCTTTATGAGCTCAGCTTTCAAAGGCACTGAACTTAACTACCCATCAGTCGATCGGCAAGCCTACGCTGTCTTCAAGGCAGTTAAGCATTTCCGGTCTTATCTTTTGAAGTCGAGAACGAAGGTCATTGTCCCTTACCCTGCCGTTAGGAACTTGTTAGTGCAAAAAGAGTTAGGAGAGAAAAGAGCCAACTGGGTCACCTCCTTGCAGGAATATGAATTAGAAATCACTCCAGCTCAGATCGTGAGAGGCCAAGGGTTGTGTAATTTGGTAGTTGATTCAGAAACTGAACAACAAGAAGATAGTGATACGTCAATCCTAGAACAACACGATCAGAGTATGATTTGTTGTACCCAAAACCTAGTGAGTCCTTGGTATGACGACATTAGACACTATCTTCAACATGGATCAGCACCCCGTCACCTTGACCCTACTAAAAGAAGAGCTTTGAGACTAAAGTCTGCCTCCTTTCATCTAGTTAATGGTATATTGTTTCGTCAGAATTTTAATGGCGTACTGATGCGTTGTCTTGAGAAGGACGAAGCAGAAAGAGTCTTGCTTGAGTTGCATGCAGGAGAAGCTGGTGGCCACTTCGGTGATGATACTACTGCTCATAAAGTCATAAGAGCCGGTTATTACTGGCCAACACCTTTTAGAGAGCCCATGCCTTGTGCCGAAAATGTATCATTTGTCAGAAAGCGTCAGGGCGATTGCAAAAACCATCCTTCCCTTTGCATCCCGTTACAGTCGATTCTCCTTTCCAGCAATGGGGCCTTGATATCATTGGTCCTATTAACCCTCCATCCTCACAACAACACAAGTATATTGTGACAACCACTGATTACTTTACTCGATGGTCTGAAGCCGCCACGCTAAGAACTGTTAACACAAGTCAAGGGATCGCTTTTCTTAACTCACATATCATTACCCGTTTTGGCATACCTGATTGTCTAGTCTTTGATAACGCTTCATACTTTTCCTCTCTTGAGATGAGTGACTTTGCCTTAGAAAAAGGAATAAAGCTTAAATATTCCGCGAGTTACTACCCCCAGGGTAACGACTTAGCAGAATCAACCAACAAGAACTTAATCAAGATTATCAAGAGAACCGTGGCTGAAAATCACAAGAACTGGCACAACGCACTGCTTAATGCACTGTGGGATAATAGGGTAACACCCAAAGATGCTATAGGTAATTCTCCCTTTTTCCTCGTTTATGGCAGAGAAGCCATTTTGCCACCTCATATTCTTCTTCCTTCGCTCCAATTGTCACAAAAAGTTCAAGAAGAAGAATGTCCTCTTTTAGAAAGTCGTATCAACGCTCTGATGAAGTTAGAAGAGGTAAGAACCCAAGCCAAGCGTAAACTAGATCAGCATCAACTACTAATTAAAAGTTGGTTCGATTTCAATTCTGCTTCTGATAGAAATTTTGAAGTTGGCAATCTCATCCTAAAGTGGGACAAACCACACGAAGGGAAGGGTGAACACACTAAATTTCAAAATTTGTGGCTTGGGACATTTTTGATTGCTGAAAAGTTGGGTCCTAGTTCCTTTCATTTGCAGAGTCTTGAAGGGCAGCTTGACACCTACCCGGTGAATGGCCAAGCCCTGAAAAGATACTTTGCTTGATTTTGATCCTTGTATATTATGTAAATATTTCCTTTTGTTTTCATTTTTGCCTTTGTTTTCATTTTGTGATTTTGATTTGATTGATCAGTTTGGTGTTTTTTGAAACATATGCATGCTTGTACATTGAGCCATTCAGACATAGACCATAGAAAAATCTCTTCGCTGAAATAACTTCTGAGAGATTGTACAAACATTAGTGATATATATTTCTGAAAATGATATTGGAAAATGTTGTTTGAAAGAAGTTTACTAATTTCAATCTCTAAGTGAAGTTTGTCGTGATTATCTTTATCTTTTTATGCTGTCCCTTTTCTGTAAAGGAATGACTCAAAAAGGATATCTCCCTGTCACAGTAAGTTGTTTTAGAAATAAAACATTTCTGGAGATGAATAAGGACAGTATTTAAAAAATTTCATGAGGTCTGAAAAATATGAGAAAATATCAAGATTTTTCAGCGTCACCCCGCTCAGCTATCTATAAAAGAAAAACAAAATAAAAATATTAATAAGAGCTGTGGGAAGTGTTTGTAAACCCGCCGAGATACTGAACAGGTCCACTGGAAGTGGGTAAATGCAAGCATTGCGCCAAGACAACTTCGTCGGGGTACTGAACAGGCCTGCTGGCAGCAAAGCAATGTCGGGTAAATAAAAATCTGTAGAATTATATGAAACCTCTTTTAAAAGTCCTTTATTCTGATATAGAACTTCTTGACAGGATAAATACGTCCGAGTGGGCTAAATGGAAACCCTGTCGAGGCTATGGACGCTTGCTGGCAGCAGTGGCCATGCCAACAGTATTGAATATTTTATCATAAAATCATGACTTGCTGATCTTTAAGACTGTTTTTGGTTTGCATCTTTTAAAACTTCGCTGGAAAAGATAGTAGATCATGATGTAGTACGATTTTCTGGTTGTTCTTTTAAATCGAATTTTTCTGTGATGTCCTGATCTGAATTCATTTCTTTTGAAAGAGATAACTGCTTCTCCCAGCATGTCGCCATTGTTGGCAGCAAATTCATTTTTTTTAATTTCTCTTAAAAAAGCTACCTACACCTCTTGTCTTATAAACGACAAATCATCGTTGCATTTTTGCAACTAGATATTTGTTTCATTTTTGCGACAATTGCAATCTGGTTTCAATTCGATTTTCACAACTGAAAGTGTGAAAACACATCTTTCATTGTTTGGACTGTCATCGTCTTTTATTGATTTTTCCAAAAGACACTTGACCATTGGTTTATCGCATGACTACAAAAGATTCTTTCAAACTTATGTCCTTTGGCCTACTCTTACCTTGATTGCGCATTTGGATCTATTTGATTACTAAGCCATTGAGCATGAAGATTTACTGGTTTCATTTGATCTTATAAAGGTCATGATTGTTTTTGGCCTTATATGCTTTGATCCTTATTGCTATGAGATCTTGACTCATTGATTATATAAGATTTTTGGTTGCAATGTTCTAAAAACTTTGAATTATAAACATTTGAATATGCAACAAATGCATTGGTAATATTATAAGATTGATTTGAGAATAAATGAAAATGGTTTGAATTTCACAAAGGTGCATTGATTAATCTTTTGGATTTCAATTTTATAATCGATGCTTGGTGCATTGTTTTATGAGTTTGATATTACATTGAACGATCATAGTTTCAAACTATACATTGGCATGATTGAATTAACATTGGTTTAAAACGTTTGATTGACACGACGGATCATTGGTTATGTTGGATGTCATGTTGGATTGAACTGTACA
This sequence comes from Picea engelmannii, assembly GCA_009831015.1. Lineage (NCBI taxonomy): Eukaryota > Viridiplantae > Streptophyta > Pinopsida > Pinales > Pinaceae > Picea > Picea engelmannii. Next base: position 112,553 of record ML778082.1, on the reverse strand, counting down.
CTTGGCGCATGAATGTAACATATGGTGTTGGTTCTATTTCAGATGGATGGCACGTTGATATGGTTGTACACCTATTTGGTTGGCCGATACATATGATTTAAACGATTATGATTATGGATGGAACAATACTGTACTCAGTCATTAATACATTGCATGACGGTGGTTATCCCACCACCTTCGCATGCATGCAATTAATCCTTGCCTCTTTGAGCACTGAAGCTGTTAAACCCTATCGTTTTTTGACCCTGTGCATTATTTTGTTTGATCCAAACCCCACCATGCACAGAAGCCATGGCTCCTGTCGTAAGGGCCGAGCCCAACAAGTGCCAAGCACTGTTGATGTTTGATGGTGCGTATAGCGACCTAGAAAATCTCGGGTGGCTCGCTTTCATAAGGAAATTCGATGGTTATAACCTCACTGTGGCTCGGCAATTTGCGTTATCATTCGATGGCTGTCGAGCCAAAGTTGGAGATGTCTATCTTGAAATCACTGAACAGTTTTTGAGCTTGGCAACCAGCCTGCCTGTTATGGGACATAAGTGGTCCAAAAGTTGCATGGTAGATGATGTCCCGTGGACACTGTTATTTCAGTCTTGCACAGTGAACTCCTGCGACAGAGGTTTGCCTGCAAAAATGCTAAAGTCGCGCTGGTATGATCTCCTGATGATAATCAAGCAATTCGTTACTTGTGAGGGCAGGTAGGGGTTCATTTTCTTGTTTCATCTGCGTTTATTGATGGCTTTTATGGGTTTCGAACTCAGTATGCCCCACTACCTGCATAGAAGTTTGTTCAAACTGGCTAAAAGGTACAAGCGTAGCCAAGCTGATACCAGCCTCTTCCATTTGGGGTTGATTAAAATGATATTGGTGTACGAGTTAGGGTTACGTCGTGATTCTTGGCATGATTTTCTCAGCCGTAATGGATTTGAAGAATCGAACACTCCATAGGTTGATAAGCCCATGGTGACCGAAAGAAAACCTATTCCCCCTGTGCCTTATAGCGTTTTGCTACCCAAACCTAAACCCGACTCACCTATGAATTTGCCTATGGCTGTGACTAAACAGGCTGAAGTTGATAAACCCATGACCAAACAGCCTAAAGCTAAAGCTAAAACTAATGATAGAGGCAAGAAAAATGCAAGGTTAATATCTCGCATTGCAAGAAATAAGCATAAACCCCCTTCCAAATCAGAACCTATCGTGGTCAGCGAAGGCTCTGATTCAGAGATTGAATGTTTTCTCGCTGAAGAGTATCCTTACTCAGAGGGATTGTGTGGCAAACCTCCTTATGATTTTGTCAAGAATTTACCTCCTTGTCTACGGGATAACCCTAACTTTCCTGGCATCGAACTACCCCATGGAACCCTCGGTGAATCATCGAAACCCTCGACTCCTCAACCTGTTGCTCCACCTTGCGATCAGTGTGGGTTATGGTTGGAGAGGTACTACTTGGATGTGCCTACGTTGCAATCTAGAATCCACGATTTGGAAAACCAAGTGGCAAAGCTCACTGGTCAGAATGCAAAGGTACAATCCTTTGATAAGAAGCAACGAACTACTGGTTCAATCCTATTCAAAAATGTCGAGTCTGCTACAACAATTGTCAATTCAAAATTGACATAGTCTCAGCAACTGCGCTGGTATAATTTTCACTCATTTATATTACACTTTCATAAATTCTGTGTACATATTTCACCTGCTTTGTTACATAAGCATGCTTTGCTGTATATAATTTTTGTTTTGATGAATCAATTTTCGTTATAGTTTAAGATTCGATTGGATTTGGTTTTGCTTCGATGGATCGTCAAATAGATATAATTGTTCAAATTTAACTTCAGTTGGATGCTCTATTGATAAGTGAAGTTGTTAAAAATAGACTGTTGTTGGTATTTCTATTTTCGATACGGTCAATGCTACGATTTGAAATGGTTATGTTCTATATGAATATGATTGATAAATGGGTTAACTATTTTCAACGCCTCTCAACCATAACTGATACTTTTCCATTGATACATAACAAATTGCAACTTATTCGATTTGTATATCATTTGAATTGGATTATGTTCAAGGTTATGATATTGTTTCTATAAATAACTCAGTAAAGATTATGTTGATTATTGCCCAGTTCATGAATTCTGTCGATTTTATCGCGCCTCTGTCTGTTGACTGTGTGATGATCAAACATAAAGATTTTTGAGTCGATATTCATGGAGTATGATTTCATCCGATTGCAATGGAAGAAATTTATATATCGCCCTTTTTAACTGAATGATATCAATCTGTTGTTATAATTGGTCAATGATAGTTACGATCATACCTGTGAACTATTTGAAACTCAACAAACGAAGTCTATGGCTGGATTCTACGGATATAGTTATGCATGTTTCATCGTGACGGATTTCTATGTTTGCAATTGATTAAACGATATGGATCCTATGCAAATCAATAATGATTGTTTTGTATCTCATACAATTTGGTTTACCATTGATTGCATTTATGAAACAGTCTTGTTAAGATTTGATTCAATTCTATGTCAATTGGAAAAACAAAGTATCCTTACCCTGTCCCGATTACATTCTTTTGATTTGGTTTAATTTAAGGAATAATTGAATCATTAGTAATTAGTTTTGGATTTTATTTTATTTAATTAGTTTTGGATTTGATTTTATTTGATTATATCTAGTCCTGTTTACTATTTTTGACTAGCTACAGAATCAGATGATTCTGTAGCTAAGTCTGTAAAGTCAATTTGTTATTGTTTTTCTAATAAAACATCCTTCTAACTTGATCTTTGTGTTCTATTGCAGGCAAATTCGAATTGGCAATAGATATCATGAGAAGTTAGGGGATGATCTACAGATTTTACTTGCATCTTATTTTCCTTAGTTTAGAAGATTTTGGGATTTTTCCCCAGATTATGTAAAACAATTTGCTATTATTCACAAGGATGTTTTACCTTGTGATAAACCTATATAAACCTATGGTTTTTGTAATAATAAACATCCTCAGTTGTGGGAGAACAAGGATATGTAATTCTGATTCAAACTGGAGCAGAATTGATGTTTTGTCATAGCTTTTGCTTTTCAATATATCAACACTTTGTTTCATGTTTTGTATATCATTTTGTTTATGGTTTAGTATTACTTTGCTATCTAAATCAAATGCAAATGATATAATTTATTTACTGTTATCCATATCTTGTCTCTTCCGAATCGATAAAAGACATAACAATTGTTGATTCATTTTATGAATGATAGCTTTGTCTTCTTCATAGATTGAATTTTTATATAAGTTTTCTGCATAATAGGTTTCCCTTATTGCAGAGATTTATCATTAGAAAATTGTTATGATTTTCTTTTATGTCTTGTTTGTTTTGTAAAACACTTCAAGGAGCAACATAGCTGATCGTTTCCGAAAATCTTAAGGACTAAACGGTGTGAATTTCTTCCTCCAATCAGCTTAAGAAGTCATCTGACACAGGGCAGACTTGGAGCATTTCCAGGTCAATTAGTCTTTTATTTACTGTTTATGTTAAGTAGTTTAATATAAATGATAGTTTAGTTAGATTTATATTACATTGTTTAATTTCAGTAATACATATTAGATTGTTTAATTTCAGTAGTGTGTATTTCCTTTTCATAAAATACAAAAATCAAAAAAAGAGATCCATGGCTGTCTTAGGGCAGAGAACATATGATTTTTACAGGTTTTAATCAAATCTGTAGGTTGTTCATAGTGTACATTTGTGAATAAGGAATATTGTAGCTAATAATTAGATAGTTGATTTGAGTTATTATAATCATAATTAGTATCTTGTATATATAATAGTTATTAGTTTATAGTTAGATTAGTGTAATTAGTTTAGTTTGCTTTATTAGTTTCTAGTTTCCTTTATTTTAGTTAGTTTCTTGTATTTAGTTATAGTTTAGTTTGTTTTATTTATTTTAGTTAGATTTCTTATCACGGATCATTTCTCTCTGGTTTTCATAGAAGACCTTAGAGCGGCCAACGGAGCCGTTAAACTCGTCAGGGTGGTCCATTCCAAACGGCTTGTGTTATTTAGACAACCCCGGACCGGTTCCACTCTCCCAGTTGATGGACGGTCAATTTTGCCCATCAACAATACTCAATATAATCAAAATGTCTTTCCAAGAGACAAATTCTTAAGTATACCCGTAAGAAAGTAGGAATTTGGATGGAAAAAATGTTACTTAATTGCAACACTACTAACTGAGAATCATGTTGTACAATAAGATGACAGATTCCAAATGAAATGGTGTCCATTAATAGTTCAATAACTGCACTATATTCGATGATATTATTAGTTGCATGAGAAAGGCAAATACTATGTAGACTGATCAACTCATTCGTAGGTGCATAGATTTTCCATGCAACATATGTTAGGTCTTGAGTAGTGCAACTAGCACCATAAACAAAGTTGATATAGGGTAGAGAAGACATCGACATTTGGAAACCAAGCACAATACAAGGTAAGGAGCTAGCAGGAAGAACAAAAACAAAAAACGCACACTAGAGTATGATACACTAAAAATGCACAACACTCATGCAAAAATAGTTTAAGCATAGTACTTCTTCAAGTAAAGCCCATTTATGGGTTCACTCAAAGGAATTTCATCATAATCTACCAGCTCATAAGCCCCTTTCGCCAACACTCATTTCATGATATAAGGGCCATGCCACATGGGCTTGAATTTACCAGCCCCTAATAAGTCACGATTATGTTTGTAAAGAAGAACCAAATCACTGTCAGAAAAAAAAAAAAAAAAAAAAATGTGTTTTGACATGCTTGTCATGTTTAGCTTTGACATGCTTCTTCTCAGTTTCAATGACTAAGGAAACATCATGGAGGGTATCTTCTAATTGCATCATATACAAGAGACATTCCTCTTCAGCTAAGGTGTTAGGGAGAAGTTCGACAACTATTTTCAAAGATGGAATTTCACATTCAATCGACAGAATAGCTTCAATACCGTATACTAACTAGAAAGGTTTAAACCCAGTGTAATATTTAACAAATGTTTGATAGGTCCATAATGTTGAGAAGAGAATCGTGTCCCAACTTGACTTATGAGTTCTTATCATCCGTCTAAGCATAGTAGTAATAACTTTATTAATTGCTTCAACCTAGCCATTGGCCTATATATAGTAAGGTGTTGAGTTTTCATGTCGAAGACCCAACTTCTCAGTAATTTCAGACATCATGAAATTGAAAAAATGACTACCATGGTCAATGACGATGGCTTGAGGGACACCGAATCTAGTAATGATACGATTGAATATGAACAAAGATGTAATTTTCCTGGTATTATCAAATATAGGCATCGCCTCGGCCCACTTAGTGAAATAATCCATGGCTACGATGATGTGTCCATGCCCCCCGACCGAGTGAGGGTTACATGTCATGAATTCAATTCCCCATTTAGCGAATGGACCAACGTAAAATGAAGGGTAAAGAGGAGCAGAATGAGATTGGATCTTATTGTTATACGTTTGAAAAGCATGTCATTTATGGATGACAGTAATACAATATTTAAATAATGAGTGCCATAAGTAACTGGCTCGTAAGATCTTTTGGGTAGTGGCATACCCAGACATATGACTGCCACATGCTCTGGAATGATAGTCATTCAAATATTTCTCAACTTCATCATAGGTTAGACATCTTCAAAATATGGAATCAATACCACAACGGTAAATGATATCACCAAGGATAATGTATTGACGGGCTTGATACCGAATACGATGACGATCCACACTACAAATATCGGGCCATAAATTTTGGGTTTGGAGATAAATGATAATATCTCCATACCATAAGTCATCAGAACTAATCAGAAAGAGAGACTCATTAGGAAAGGAATCCTTTGCCACAGTTTTTGTTTTAGTAGAGGGAAGGTCACATGATGCATACCCCCTTCTCTCATACAGGCTGTGCGACCTCCTGGTCAAGGATCTTCAATTCTGAGCCAAATTTTCTCTTTGAAACCTTGATGGTTTCATTCTGTATCTAAACACATGCCCTTTTAGCTTTCTGGTGTAGGTCTTATGTCACTATCGACCTTCCCCTTCTCTCTTGCGAAGTCTCAGAGTTTGGGCACTATCTCCTTTGTTTAGATAAGCCCATACTTGATGATACCTTAGGTGATGAACTCATGTAACCACATGATTACGAGTGCACCCCAGAGCAGTTTGGAACCAAACTACTTTTCGCCCCACAATTCACCTCAAGCCACCACATGTCCTTTTACCAATACCGTGGTCTCAATTGAGGCCCTCCCTTAGATTTTTAAAGCTCAAGCACCTTCTATCCCCGTAATGCAAGGTGAAAATCAATCTAACGATATTGATGGTGCTTCTAAACGTACAACCTAGATCTACCTCTTGGAAATCAATAGTTCAAATCTACCTCTCCCTTATCGAGGACTGTGGTCGTTTCAGAATTCCAAACATTGGAAATCTCAAATATCAAACTTTCCTTTCTTCCACAATGAAAAAAATTCTACCACACGTCCCCTTCTAATCAACGAATGTGATCCCTGCGGGTCTTCGGACTTCGGATTTTTCAAGTCTCAAACTTTACTCCCCTCGAGGTACACGGGATTCTTCCATGCATCCTCTTGAATCGAATAGTAGGGATTTACTTTGAACAATCCGATGGTTGAAATTTTCTTTGGATCTTTACCCGAAATCCAAAGATTCATGCCACCTTTCCTCTGGATCTAACGATTGAGGTTCAATTTTCCTTTCCAGCTCTCTGGGCTTTGGGATTTTCAACTCTCGAAGTGATTTCTCTAGAGTTCTGATCCATCGCCACATATCCCTCTAGATATAACGGTTGAGATTCACTTCGGCTCTCCGGTTCTCTGGGCTTCAAGAGTTTCAACTCTCAACTGAAACCTTTGAAGTGATTACTTCGGAGTTCACAATCCATCACCACGTGTCCACCTTCAAATTTATGAATCTCGTCATTTCGAGATTTTGGCCCCTTCAACTAGATCAAGGGCTCTCTGACTATCTTGATCAACACTCGAGATCTTCTTTGGAAATTTCACCTCTTATTTGTTCATGAACTTCCGAAGTTGTAGATCTTGTGCCACCTGTCCTCCTTGATGATCGACGACCCAAAATTTCTTCGAGACTTCGGAACTTTGGTGAATTCACCCTCTTGCGTGTGCAAAGCACTAAGGATTTTTCACATTGATTTGATCAGATGACTGTTGTTCCTCTGAGTTATGATCCGACGACCATTGTCTCTCCTCCTCCTGAGATTCCGACTTCCTCCAACTTAGAATATTTTCTAAGTATTCAAAGGCCTCGACCATTGTTCCTCCTACGAATCCATCTCTTGGACCTCGTCTGCACTTCTAAAAACCACTATCTCTTATGAGATTTCTCACCCTTTGCTCCTTTGACTTCTTAGAGAATCATTTCGACACTTAGTTGAGTTTCAAATCTTTTCACTCCTTGCAACAAATTCTTATGCAAGTTTTGGGTTCTTGTGGATGATTGTGCACACCTTGCAGTAGTCACTTTGCACTCCTTCCAAAGGGAAAGTTTGTGCTATCTCTTCTGAGCTTCAAAATCAAAAAATATTTTGTCAATGCACTCCTTGCACAATGTTAAGGTCCTAACCCGGACATAGGTAGATCAATGTATGCGTATGTAATAAAGGTAAATAATAATAAGGCCTTTCAATAAAATAGAATAAGGCATATGTAAGAATACCTAATAGAAGCTTCCTCTTCTACAAGGATCTTCCTCTAGATGCTTCTCTTAATAGACATATTTAGTATAAATAAGGGTCGAGGGTATGAAAACCCTAGCTTGGAGATTATTGTAACAGAGCGCTGCTTGACTGGAGGTTTCCCCCTCGAAGAGGCCTATGAACATTGCTTTCTGAATCAAAGTGATTTTCTATTGCTATTTCCTATATCATTTCTGTGTATTGTGAAGATTATGCTGGATATTTTACTGTTATTTTGCCATTTCTAGCATTTTATTTCTATTCTGCATATTTTATATATCTGGTATCTTGCAAGTGGTATTAGAGCACTTTCCTTGGTAGAAATTGTGGGTATTTTTTTTTCAGGGTAGAGACGTATTCTAGCGTCTTTAAGCCACAAAGATCTGTTGTTACGTGCATAAACCCGCGGTTGAGGGATTCATACACACAGGAAATACAAGTGGTTCTTAAGCGCACATCTGTTGGCCACCCTTGTAACCCCTGCTGGTACCCCTTCGAGTGGTAGCACATCATAAAACACCTGTGTACGGATGGGCCTAGATTTCCTGAATCCCTCTTTAGATAAACCTATCGGCTGCTGGACTACTATAATGTCACCGAGAATAGCACTCGGGAAGATACTCTCTAGTACCTGGGTAGTCAGGTAGTACGGCTAAGGGTACAGTCTATCCTCCTTAGTTAGTGCCCTGAGATGTTGGGCTGAGTACTATTGTTGGACCCTGCACGTATATCAGAGAGCTATAGCATAGGGCAAACCCTTGTCTGTAGAACCCTTGAATACCTAACCCTTGGGGAACATAAACAACAACATAAAAAAATTAAACCGGCGAGAGCTATTGACACGCATCTGTGTTCGGGTTGCTAAGTAAATACTCTATGGTTCAGAATTTGGGGATTTTAGCACTACAACATTCTTCAGACCGAAGCATAACCCCGCNCTCCCTTATCACTTTCATCCATATCATTTTTCTGCAAAAATTTCTAACCCCGCCCGCTCCCTTTTCAGTTCACCCATCATCATGGCCCATACCCGTAACCAAGAACTAGAGTCTCGCTTCAACACCCTGAAATCCGGTTTACTTGAGACCCAACAAGAAGTGAAACAACTCAGTGGTACTATTGCCTCCTGTGATGCCTCTATGAATGCATCCATAAATGTAGTCATGCAGTCTGCAATGGCGGAAGTCAAGCACGAACTGACCACCCATCTTGAATCTGTCTTTGCATCACTCTGCACCAAACTCAAGCTCTCTACCGATGACTCTTTTCCTGAGGCACATAAAAAGACTGAAGGTGAAACTTCTTCCCATTCCTTTCAACCCCATCACTTTGAAAGGGACATACACCTTCCACGGGTGATTGTAACCAAATTTGATGGCTCGGACCCCACTGGTTGGGTCACACAAATGGAACATTATTTCTCTCTCTACAACATTACAGATGACTTGGCCAAACTCCAGTATGGTGTTCTCCATATAGATCAAGAACGCTGGCAATGGTGGCAATGGAGAAAAGCTTCCCGTCAAGGGTATATTTCTTGGACCCAATTTGTTGCTGAGCTTTATGAATGCTTTGACACTGACACCAACCATTTGGGCCGTTTGAAAAAATTGAAGCAATCAGGCACAGTAGAAAACTTCATAGCTGCATTTGAACATCTGTCTTTTCGAACAGAGGGCATGATTGATGCTTTCTTTCGAGAGTGTTTTATCAGTGGCCTCAAGGAGGAGATTCGGGCCCATGTCCTCATGGCTCGACCTAAGACTTGGGTGGAGGCTACCAAAAAATCTAAAGAAGCACAACAAATTGTTTCCTCTCAAAACCGTAAGCCTTCTTTTATCCTGCACCCAAAACCAGTAAACACCACTACTCCCTTCGCTCCATTAAAAATCCAAAAATTGACCAGGGCTGAAATGGCTGAACGCCAACTCAAAGGCCTCTATTATAATTGTGATGACAAATATTTCCCAGGCCACAAATGTAAGGAACAAAATCTCTTTATGGCCATCTCTAAGGATATTCAGGAAGAATATGTTGACACCCCCCTATGCCCGAGTCACCAGAAATTTCTGACATAAACCCTCCCTCCGACCCTCCCGAAGTGGAACCAATCATTTCCCTCAATGCTCTCACCGGCTTCTCTGCCCCCCAAACCCTCAAGCTAATCGATTACATCAAGAACCAAAAGGTCATCATCTTGGTTGATAGTAGCAGCACCCACAATTTTATTCATCACCGCATTGCCCAAGAAACCCATTGCTACATCCATGTTGTCAACAATTTCCAAATCATGATTACCAATGGTGGTTCTATGAAATGTGGCAGGCACTGTGAAAATGTGCGTCTCCAAATAGGTGACTACCACCTCAAATCTCATATGTTTTCTATTGACATGGGCGGTTGCGACATTGTGTTGGGTGTCGAATGGCTAAGAACCTTGGGTCCCATTCTCCTGGATTTTCAGAACTTAACCATGCAATTTGACCAAGGAGGCCACAAATATAAATTTCAAGGCATCACTGCGGGTTCTCCTGAAGTCATCAGTTCTCATCGCATGGAAAAATTGCTCAAAAAAGGTCATTCTGGTGTCATAGCC
>ML778082.1:73257-95584 GCA_009831015.1 Picea engelmannii | reverse complement strand
CTCTATGGTCACCCATCCCATCAGTTCCTTGACCTCACCCCAGAGCTAGTCCATGCAGTTCATCTAGATTGCACAAATCACAATAAACTTAGTGGTACCCATTTCAATACTTTGACATGCCCCCTCTCATGGCATGAACCCATTATTCCATTAGGTGAGCTACTTTGCACCTTGCCATTAGTTTTCATCCCTCAAATGGGTAACCCCACCTCACACCCAATCTACCTCATGATTGAGACTCAGTCATGTAGACTTAGGGGCACCCCTTCCACCTCTATTTCCATAATGTCCACTAGACCTTATCCTTGTAAGGAAAATGGAATTTTATACTTACACCCATCATTAGTCGTCACCTTTGATTGAGACCAACTTATCCAAGAATGAATATCATCTTCTACACCATTTCAAATATAGGTCATCATTAAATAATTTATGGTCTACTGATGTATTATAGATGATGGGGCATCCTCATGTACTATGTCCTCATAGTCTTGGAAACAACTAGGATACCCTACTATTGTTCCATCAATGACTCATTTAAGATTCTTTTATGGTAGACTCTCTCCGCCCTTAGGGATGTTACATAATCTCCCCATTTATTTAGGTGGTAATATTGTTTTGATGAATGTTGTTGTCATGACTGATCCAATGGATTACAATATTCTCCTAGGTCATGATTTCATGTATGCCATGAGTGTTGTGGTGTCTTCACTCTTTCAAGTCATGATATTCACACATGAGGGATGCATCATCACCATTTATAAACTCTGATATTTTGATTCCCCCTCATATCCTTCTTAGAAATAATCTCTCCTCATCTTTCTCACATTGATTCCATGCACTATGTGTCCACTACCACTATTCATGCAACATCCACTACCCTAAAAAATAATCCTATGGCTCGTGAGCCACCTCCTTACAACTTGGGCTTGGAACATTGGTGCATCCATTCATCCTTGTGGTAATTCACCCATATTTGTTCCCATAATCCCAAACAAAACCATGATATCTCAACTACATTATTCCTAGAGGACAAAGAATTATTTGAGGCCACCATTGATTTCACTAGTCTTAGTGATAACCTTTATCTACATTCCTCTATCGATTTCTTTCAGGGTTCTAGCAAGTGAATTGGTGCACCCTATGATATTATCTCCCTTGAAAAGGTCATCATTCCCTCTCAAATAAGATCATATCTTATCATTGATAAAGATTCTATGTAGTCCAATTCCATGGTGATCAATCATGCCCATATAGGAGATGCTGCAAAAAAAAATTAAAGTCCAAACCCCCAGATGGATATTACAAAAACTGTTGGATTTTATACACTATTTCAAATCCTGTTTTGTGGGTGTTCAACCTTAAATTTCATGTCAGGAAATGTAAGACACTTCCACACTAATCCTAGAAGAAGATAAGAAGAATTTAATCAATAAATAAAATGAAAACAAGAAATCATACATTACATCGATATTTTACCCTGGTAACCCTTAACCGAGAAAACCAACATTCCTTTGAGGATTCTTCTCTCTTGTTGACTTATTATTTTAGTGCAAAAGGTTACATGTCTAACCTTGGTCCACACCTAAGAAACAATCGACATCATACCCTCTTGCACAAACAAGAACAACCTTGTAGCTAAATTGGCTTACATATGCATGACCAACAACCTACACTTACACATGCATTAGCCTACAAAATTGCACTCTATGATCACCTAACAACAACAGCCTTTACAACCTTACAACATGCCTCTTTATAAGATTAAAAAAAAGAAAAACCCTAAATATTGGTTCCCAAAAAATGGTTATAGATCCATGCATATCATTGGCTACAAATTCCGCAAAACTAAGGATTTTGTTACAGTCGACTACCAGTCGACCTCCATTTAGTCTCTATTCAGTTGTCTCACACCTGCACGTTGACCTATTTTTAGTTGAATTGTCTTTGATATCTTTGAATTCGAATTTACCTGGTCGACTTCCTTGACCTTCGACTTGTTGTCGATCTACCTCAACTTCGACTCTCAGTAGATTCACCTCAACTAGACATTCATTGCAAAGAATATAACAACCCAACATTATCCCACTTGTTTCCTTCTTCTCTAAAACATACTATTATTGAACTTTCTCTCAAAGAACCATAGCATAAATTTCCATTGCCTCTCTACACCAAGAGAAATTCATAGCACTGATAGACTTGGTCAACAAGTCTTCTATGTTTTCCAACGTGTATACTTTCTCTAGAAGCACCTTATTACTTTCCACCATATTTCATACAACATGGTTTTGTACATCAATGTGTTTAGTATTTGAATGATAAACAGGGTTCTTTGCTAGAAATATTTTTCTTTTACTGTTGCAACTTACCTTCATAGCTCTCTGCCCAAACCCGATTCCTAAACACAATATTTGAATCGATACTGCTTCTTTACTTCCATGATTGGCCTCCATGTATTCAACTTCTGTTGTCGAAAAGGCTATGAGCACATGTCGCTTTCTCATACAACTTATTGCTCCACCAAAAATATTGTAGACATATCTGCTAGTCGACATCCGTCAATCCAGATCTTCAGCCTAGTAGGCATCGACAAAGACATGTACATCCAATTTACCACTATCACATCCAGTTCTTCCTTGGTAGCATATAGCATAGTCCTTTGTGCAACATAAATACCTAGATAGTCTCTTGACATCTTTCCAATGCTCCTTTCTAGGTGTCAACATGCACCTTCTCAATACTCCCACTGCATGTTAAATGTATGGTTGACTGGAGACCATCGCATACATCAGACTACAAACCACACTTGCATAGAGAATGTGTGACATGTCCTCTATTTCTTCTTGTGACTTTGGACACTGCTGAATAGTAATCCTTGCTCCCACTGTAATTGGCACCTTCACTAATTTGCAATACTGCATGTTGAATAATTTCATAATTATTTCAATATACTTCATCTGATTCAACTAGAGATTCCAAGCGGATCAATCTCTCTTAATATCCATTCCTAGAATTAATTTAGTTGCACCGAGATCCTTAATGTTGAACTTGGAGGATAGTTTCTTCTTCACATTCTTTATTTTTTCCATGTTATTTCCAATGAGAAACATGTCATCGACATACAAAGATACATATATGAAATTCCCACCTTCTTCCTTGGAATATATCTAGCGATCAACTTTACTTCTCAGAAATATCAAACTAAGGATGTAAGTTTCAAACTTTTGGTACCACATCCTTAACAATTTGTTTAGACCATAAAGGGATATTTTAAGTTTACACAAATGTTGCAGATCAAATGCTACAGCTAGAAACATCCATACTCTAATGGAAGATAGTTTTTCAACAGGCGAAAAAATATCACCAAATTTGACTCCCTTGACCTTAGAATATTCTTTTGCTACCAATCAAGCTTTGAACTTCTTGACTTGACCTATGGAATTCATCTGTTTCTTGAACACCCACTTGGTATCGATATGATTTCTTCCACTACGTAACTTGACTAAGTCCCATATCTCATTCTTGTACAAGGATTCCATCTCTTCGACCATGGAATCCTTCCATAGTTTACCCTCTATCGATTCAACTACCTCACCAATTGAATTGGGATCATCATTGATGGAAGTTAACATGAATGTGGAAGCAAAGTCTGGAAGACTATACTTTTCAATTGGTTTTATTATTCTTTCTGACCTGCTTACCACCATAGTCAATTGTTCCACATCTTCCTCATATTCAATCAACTCATCTGAATCATCTTCTTCATTCCTTAGTTCAAACCGCACCGTATCAAGATAACTCTCAGTCTGAACATTTTCCTCCAGCTCAGATTTACTTTCGACTTCTTTGAATACCACATCTTGACTCTACATTGTTCTCCTTGATGTAGGATCCCAGAGATTATATCCTTTCATCCCTTCTTTGTATCCAATGAAAATACATTTAACTGCCTTCTTGTCTATCTTTCTCTTGTTTTCCTTGGGAACATGCACAAATGCATCATAGCCAAATACTTTGAGATGTTCCACCGAAGTATTCCTAATAGAACATAGCTAATTTGGAGTCATGTTGAATAGTGTCGATGAAGGAGACATATTCACCAGATTTATTGTAGTCTCGAATACCTCTGCCCATAATTCTTGTGTGATCCAAACACCATTGAGCATGCTCCTTTCCTTGTCCATCGATGTTCTGCTCATTCTCTTGGAAACTCCATTTTGTTGTGGGGTATATGGTGTGGTATTTTTGTGTGCTATGTCATACTTCTTACAGAATTGATCAAATTCATTTCCACAAAATGCACCACCATTGTTAATATTCAACACTTTAATCCTCCTCTCTGTCTGGTTTTCCACAAGAGCTTTAAACTCCTTAAATATCTCAAAAACCTATGGTTTATTCCTCGTGAAATATATCCATGTCTTCTTAGAAAATTCATCTATGAAGGATACATAATATAGGGATCCACCAAGTGAAGGCACTGTAACCGGGCCAAACACATCACTATGCATCATTTATAAAATCCCATTTTTCCTTTCGCTCCATATGGGAACCTCACCCGACTTTGTTTCCCATATATGAAATGTTCACAAAAGTTGACTTATAGCCCACATTCAGGAAAAAATTGACCATACATTTTCTTTACATAGCTCGAAGTCCTTTTTCTCCAATGTGTACCATCCTCTCGTGCCATAACCTGGTTTGGTCGAGTTCATCATGTCTTGTCGAGATGATTTGAACTGACTTGGATCAAGTAGAGTCGATTTTAGGAGCAACGATTTTATTGCATCCATTCGAGTCAACATTTCCTAACAACTTGTAAACGGTACCAATATTAACTCCTCTCATTAATACCATTTCACTTCTGACCATATTGAACGAATCCTTCTTAAAGAGAGTATGCACAATTGCATCACTCATCTTGCTGATAGATATCAGGTTTCTTTCCAAACCTAGAATGTGTAGCACACCTGGAGGGGTTCTTTTCCTCCCATCCTATAGTGTTAGGTAAACTTTTCCCTGTTCAAAAATTCTGGTTGTCAAGCCACCCCCCAGGAACACATCACCCCCATCATATTGTTCATATTCATAGAACCATTCTTTATGTGGTGTCATAAGATAGAATTCTCCTGAGTCGATCAACAAAACATATTGATCTGAATATGTACTGGTCAACACTAGGTACACATCCCCTCTATTTTTGGAGGTCATCTTTCTCTCATTCGACTTCTTTTCATCCGATCCAACACTACCTTATCTTTCCTTCGACTTACGGTCCTTTTTATAATTCCTAGCTTTACCGCATTTCTAGCATATTCACATCGACTAAATTGGGGATTTAGATCTACCCTTCAGCTTGAACTTTCTACTGGATAACATGCCTTTGTATCTGTCGATTGTTCGACCTCTCACTACCATAGCATCTTTGGTTGATCCTTCCATGTTCTTCCTTCTCATTTCTTTTGACAACACAGAAGAAACCATGTCCTCTAGCGCTAGTGTGGTTTTATTACTTCCAATAGCCATGACTAGGCTATCCCAGGAGTCTGTAAAAGAACATAATAGGTTGATAAGACTCTCCTCTTTAGTGATATTTA
Organism: Picea engelmannii; assembly: GCA_009831015.1. Classification (NCBI taxonomy): domain Eukaryota; kingdom Viridiplantae; phylum Streptophyta; class Pinopsida; order Pinales; family Pinaceae; genus Picea; species Picea engelmannii. The sequence continues at coordinate 89,987 of ML778082.1, read as the reverse complement.
TATCCACAAATGATAACTATATTAACATAGTTTTAAAAAAATTTAAATTCTTAGTCATCGAACTTCCATCACTCATCCTCATAAGATACATTTTCTTTCTGAGAAAAAATGTATTTACCAGATATTTCGACTGGCATAAGCTTCCCAGCTTGTCGCATAGTTTCTTGGATGAATATTCACCTGATACATTCAACAACACTGAATCTACAAGACAAAGTCGAATCGTACTTCTTTCTTTTCTTTCTAGTTTCTCACATTCTTCCATCGACATGCTTGTCGACTAGGTACTGTAATACCTTGACTTTGAGGTCGTATTAAATAATGTCTTTTTTGAATGAAAGGCTAGAGTGACCGAACAATTAAAAGAGGCCAGTGTGCCTAGGAAATGTAATATTCTGATCATTATTAATAATAAATACATCACTGGCTACTAGACGAAGAAGGAAAAGAGTTATAGGGGGCTATGATTCCACAAGTAAGGGGGATTGTGGGGCTGAGTATTTATTTTATATTTTATTTATCCATTTTTATTTTAATGGAGAATAACATTTACATGATATTCTTGGGGGGAAGTCCATGTGATTCCTTAATTCCAAGAAATACATAAACCCATCTTTGGTCTATGGTGGGGGTTAGTTCTTCTTCACTCACTCACTCATTGTTTGTTGTACACACCTTTCATTTCGTTCTCTCTCCACTCATTCTTTCACCCACTCATCTTTCCTCATTCATGTTTTTTCTTGGGAAAGGAAAACAAATTGTTGGAGACGATCCATGGTTTTGTTGGTTGTAAAGACTGATGGTGTATTCCATCCATGAATTATTGCCTGCATGTCTAAGATGATTTGGTCTATTTTCACTTTTTCTCACAACTGTGAATCTTGAGAGTCCTAGCATGGAGATTCTTAACCATATGCATTGGAGCCCTCGAAGGAAATGGATATCCCGAGGGACTACGTGGTAGAGAAGGGGGTCCATTCTCTTGGGTTGTGCAGGCTGGGTAGAAGAGAGCTGATGTACTTTGGATTGTTGTGGGTGATGAAAACCCTATGAGAGCTTGAGTGTTGACTAGCTTGGGAAGTTGAGTGACACTATGGAACCATCCTTATGGATTCATAGCCCTGGATCAGGGGTGACATTGTTGTTTATACTTGGAACAATAGTGCCTATGGTTGGGTGGAACGTCCTTGGTCTGCAACTAGTTGGTGATTCATTTCATGAAATATAATTTCTCTATGTCATGGTTTTAATTACTTGTGTATTTATTCCACTCTGTATTTATTTATCTATTAAATTAGAATCTATAATACACATGATTTATGGTTATTGTTTTTCATGACATATGTCTCATTTCTTTATGTTGTAGCATGAATATTTAACTTTTCATGTGATTATTTCATAAATATTTATTCATTAAAATTTGATCAGAATATGAAATTAGTCTAGAAGAGGGCTTGAAATAGTGTGCCCGGCCTGTTGGTGGTTGGGCACGTTACAGATTGGTATCAAATCTTTAGTTTGAAACACTAGACTGGTATGGGCCAAAACTGTTGGACAGGGTACTATGGTTAAGAATGAATATGTCCTTGAAATCTTAAATCTCAGGAGAGATAGCATTGCAGATATTGCACGGAAACTAGAGCGTTGTGTAGAAAAAGATCCTTGTTAAAGGATCGTAGAATTGTGACCATTCCCTTTCGAATTCAGGAGTGATCACCACAGTGGAATCAAGGAGTTATAGATCATTAGATTAGAATAAAGGTGAACTAGGACCATTAGATAAAGGTGAAACCATAGGATGGGAGAGATTAAGTCACAACCATCAAATCAAACTTGTCGATCGTTAGTCGTTGATAGAATCTGACTAGGAGATGAAAAACTTTGGAACTTTGCAACTTTAGTGAGTATGGGAGACAGGAAGAAGTGTGAAAAGGTTGAAGTCATGAAGTCCTATTTTTCATTTGATCTGATAGGAGGCTTGGGTGAAATCTTGGTCGTTAGTCTGAGTCATCTGGTGTTGACCACTTCGAAAAGTTTAACTACAGGAGAATCGAACCCTTTTAGAAGTGCTATAACTCGGAGTCTCAGAGCGTCGAAGTCCCATCGCCTATTAGATTGACGGAAGGGCTTTGGAATTAATGTTGACCATTGGATGTAGAAATGGTGTAAGGATAGAAAATTTTTAGAGTTTCAGAACTTCGCGACACTGATGATTATTGGAGAATGGGAAAATCCCCGAAGTGTCGAAAAAACAAAGTGTAAATCCATCATCGTGAAATCATGCAGGTCGTCATATATGGAGAAATGAATGTGGATCATCCATTTGATGGATGATGCGTCATAGGACAGGTGGCAGGGGTTCCATGTGGGGACACGTGTCACCCGGATTTAGTACTATTTGGGCCCCAACCTGTTGATTGTTTAGTGACATGTGGCATGCAATCCATGGGTACACGTCACCATAGGTGACATTAGCATGCCATGTCATCTCCGGGAGTATGGACTCTGGGGGTGTCCAATGTCTCTACCAATGAAAGTGTCTAAGTCCCAAAGTAGCGAATTCACATATACCATCAATCTAAGATCCCTTCAGAACCTCTCTCAACCATTATATCAAAAAGTGGAAGGATGGCATAAGCACTTCGGTAGGTATCACTCTGGGGGAGTTGAATGACTTGAGAGTGGAAATGTTCCGGAGTCCTGGAGCATCGAATTATTGAATTGATTAAGAACCATCCATTCCAATGCTTGATTAATCCTTATCCATTGGATTAAATAGTGGAAGGATAGGGTAAGTAGTTCGGTGGGTATCACTCTGGGGATATTGAATGACACGAGAGTTGAAATGTCCCGGAGTCCCGAAGCACCAAAGTCCTGATCTAGTTAAGGGTCATCCATCTTAGTGTTTGATTAAGTCGTGACCATTGATCTCGTTGAAGCCTTCAGATGGGGTGGGATTGTCCATTCAACAAGAGATTAAATATCAACCGTCTGATCTACTAGTAGAGTTATTGGAAGGGTTTCGACGATGTTTAACTCTCGGAGAAATCAAAAGATTGAAAAGGGAGAATAGTTGAAGGTCGGAGTTTGGAGGACTTGGTCCCTGTGACGGTTTCATGAAAAGGTAAAGGGGGTCTATTAGTGGTGAAAAAGGATCTAGAACTAACCAAGCCCTCAGACATTATGTTCAAGAAAGATCATGTGTAGAAGAATACAGAGGAAGGCGTTAAAGAGTGCATAAGCTTGTGGTTTCTAGCCATGGTCACATGGAAAGTGGTTTGAAGGAAGCATCTGTGTATAATTTGAATTATGTATCAGCTAAAAGAGATGTGGAATTTTTCTACAAGATCCTATTGCAAAACGAAAGAAAAGGGGTTGAAAGTGATTTTTTTCGAGAAGCCATAACATTCAGCTCAAATATCGAATTGGGGAAAGATTCCAGTCATTGAGAAAGATGATTCAGAGGAGAATAACATGTAATTGTTATAGTATGGAGAATGATAATATAGTCTTCATGAATTGAGAATAAAAATGACCTATAGCATTGTTTGGAAAATTTGTTTTAATATGCATACTTCCAACAAAATAGTTGCTTGCAAATTTTGCAGAACTAGGGGGGTGTAAACATATCATTTCAATATAAGAATGCATATTCAATAAATGGAATAAGGAGAAGGAGCTTCTAGCCATGATAAATATTCCAAAGGTCAAAATATCAGTGTTGGTAATGCAAAGATAGAATCCAACGGACACCAAGACAAAGGGGAGCAAGAAAGATTAACAGAGACTGTGAGAATCCTAAAAGTAGAAGTGTAGAGTTACAAAGAAGACAATGAGAGACTAATAAGAGGGAAAAAAATGGATAAATTCTCAAGTGATTCTTAAATTAGTTGTAGAGGAAAACAAAGAATGGATCAAAATCAAAACAAGAGGAAGAGGGAAGATGTCATGAAAGAAGACATGACCGCATAATTCAAGAAGAGAAGAACTCATAGACATCACTCAAATCCCTACTTAGCAAGGAAATTTTATGCATATGAAGATTCCATTGGTAGTGTGACATCCCTAGCCACCCATAGGATGGGAAATGCCACTACTCAGACGCTTTAATTAGCTCTGGAAACCATTTTGTAACGTTCCCAACTATCCATGCTGGGCCACACTACACCCGATAACTCTTCCATTTTCTCTGCAGAACGTAATGTAACATACCCAATATCCAAATGAGCTATGCCACATACAATTTTCTATTTGGATGCCATAACAATATATATACATACAAAATTCTTGCGGAAGCATTTATATATAACGTAAGCAGTCAAATACATCTGTAAATGCACAGATTCATATTGAATAGTATTAAATGCATACATACAACATATACAAGAAATACCCATAAATATAGACACAATTATAAATCATACATAGGATAAATCCATAAAATAACAATGCAGCATGCAAATTTATCACACAATTGGCACTTATTTTTGTAAGAATTTCACCAACTGCGTGAAGACCTTTCACGAACCTCCCAGACTTCGACTACACTGTTAATCACTCTCAACAGTGAGTCACCCCCGAGCCGGGACTAAACTCCACCTGGGTAAAGGGTTCCTAACTAGGATAATGGCTCATGGAAAACAGGAAAGACTCCATCTCAGGTGCTTACTCAACTAATAGCCTATAGCCTCTCATTCCCCACATGCCTGTCCCACCCAAGGAAGTGTGCCCCTTCTCTTCTCAACAGTCCTTCGGATGCCCCACTTCCCTTCCAGGGCTTCAGCAAAAGGCCGGACTGGAAGTCTTAGAGCATTGTAGTTGTAGTTTAGCACCTTCAGGAAATCGATACCCAACAATTCTCTCACTCAGAGAATTGCTCACGAGCCTGACAACCCACCTCTTCAATATCCCACGGGCCTGACAACCCACTTATTCAATCCTGCTCCAAAGCTAACCAAGTACACCAACAGGAAAAATGGTTATGGAAACAGGTTTAGGTACAATGACAGAAAGTTTGGAGGATAACTGACTGTGTGAATGAAAAAATGGTCATGGCATCATGGTTGAATGATCGAAGGAATCAATGGTTTGAATGAAGGAAAATATGATGGAAGATTCCCCCCAAAAGAACTAAGTCACAACAATATGTATGCATGTCCCTAACGTGACACTTGTCATGTTGGGAACTACTTTGGCCCACTTGTCCCCAACTTTGAAACCTAGGATAAAATAATTATCCATACTTTTATACTTTAGGAAATATTAATATAATATTCCTTTTTGGTTCAAGCTCCCTAGCTTAGCCCCTTTTCCTAAATTTTGGCCCTCCCTTTCCCTAAGTAGTGGAGTTTAGTCCCCCATCTCTTTTATTGTGGTCGGTCTACGTGCAATGATGTATTTATATTAATTATGAGACATGTACAAAAACAGGCGCATTGGCCTTTAACATCTAGGATCTCCATCCTAATCAAAATATAAGCATCATAGCTTATAACCACTAGCTCACCAGCCTATAAAACATATCATATACACAAAGGCTCGTTGGCCTCACAATTGTGCGCACTCAAGTTGTCGCGCGCGGTATCCTGAGATGTGCATCATTTTACTGCGCAGTACATGCACACACTACACCATGGAAAATGCAAGCCACAAATATATCAAACATCTCACCAGCTTAAGTACATTGTTACATTTACAGTTGGGATTCTACCTAGGGATATTACAAGTAGTTGAGAGGTGTCTCTTGTTAGGTACCAAAGAAGAAGACATGAATTGGATAGTTTTCAAGGAGAGCTAAGGAAGCTTAAGCCACCATCCTTTGATTGTGAAAGAGAAAGGGAAGAAAATGTTGAGGAATGGTTTCTTGGACTCAAGAGGTATTTGCAATTGCATAACTACTCACCAAACCTAGAAGAAAGAATTTCCACATACCATTTACATCGGTAAATCTACTATGTGGTGGGATCAGCTGAAGCAAGTGGAGCACATTAATGAGAGTAGGATCACTTGGAAGGAGTTCATAAATTATTTTTAGAACGATTACCTTTCAGAACACTACTATGAAAAGAAATTGTAGGAGTTATTTGAACTTAGGCTGGGAAGAACGACCATGGCATAGTATGAAAAGAAGTTCTTGGGGCTGCTAAATTAATGGAATTAATAACGGATCTACGACAATGATTTCGAATAAGATCATGGATCACCACCTAGATCTTTTCATTAAGGAAAGTGAATACATCATCAGTAAAGGTATTCATGAAATCGATACACTTAAGGTGAATAACGATATTGGAGTTTGAATTCTAATTTACATTTCTCGCAGAACAAGAAGTTTTAGAAAGATAAGAAATTTACATGTTTCCCTGTAATAGGTAGCACGGTCCTGAACTTACTACTATCATGGCTCTGTGGAAAATAGCTAAAGCATTTAGTGAAATCTCAAACCCGAAAATAGATGTCCTCTTAGACACCTCGCCAAGAGTTGTATATACCATGAAAACCTAGGTGCAGGTGTTTGATATCCTACAATACTAGTTGATAAACTACCCATATGATCTGGGTGATGACATGACCGAAACCCAGGTGACAAAGCTCAAGTATATAGCTCAATCAGAGCTACAAAAAATAGTTGCACAACCAAGACTCATGCCATACAATGACATGATCAATTGGGATCTCTAGAATGTGGACATTGCAACCAGGAACATCTGCAATTCATAGAAAGTGGTTGTCGGGTCTTTCCGACCAGAGCATATCCGTGTAATGTATAAGTTATCCCCAGTTTTGAAATATAGTTACAATGTCACTTTCCTAATGGAGTTCGACAAAGTAGAATGCATGCAATATGGAAAGTACTACCCTAACTTGATCAAGGACTAGTGGGGGCACCCTGATAAATTCAGAGTAGACACCCATGGTATATATTCCACAGCAACAGTAGGCGCCTATATGATCTATGTGGCTTTGATGTTATGTAGACATTTCACGAGGAAGGAATCTGATCATTTCTTGTTTCCATGGGTACCAATCATGCATGAAGTAGAAAAATGTTATTCTTTCGACTGGGCCAAAATGTCATCGGACAATTTGGCCAAGGAGATCACAGCATATCAGTCGTTGAAGGCCAAAGGGAAGTATGCCCCTTTCTACATGTCAGAATACATTATGGATTCCATTTGTTTTATGACATCGTTCCCTTTGATGAGATGGAGTTGGAATCCAACCAACGCTGAGCCCATACATTTCTATCACTCCAAGTTGTGGGAGGATAAAGAAAAATATTTCTTCTACGAAATCTGCAACTATGTGGTGGTCTCAATGTATATCGCTCTCTACAGTTGCTTGCCTCCCAGTATTTCATACAATATCATGGCCAACCTAGGGAAAATGGAAGATTGGTATATTGAGGAACATTTCTCTTACATCAAGGTTTTTGGGTGTTTAGTTGCCCCACATGATTTACCAAAGTTCCTACCAGATCAGTTGGTGTGCCGAGAGGTACCATAACAAAATGTGATGGGGGGAATTAGTAAAGAATTAAAAACAACGCAGAAAAAGGTATGGCCAACCTTTCCTTTACAAGTTGGTATGTTCTAATTGTTAGATTTCAGCCACTCGAAAGTGGAGGTCGTAGCCCTAGAAGACATTAAGTTAGTTAATATTGAGTTCAAGAAGCATGATCCCTAGAATATCATGGGAAACCACCTAGATCTATAAAATCTAAATATATACGAGCATGAATATTTCCAACAGGATGAGATATTCTAGGGAGTAAGGTCATACTAGGAAGTGTTGAGTCGAGTCCAAACTGTGGCTCCAGATCAATTAGCCAAGTTCTGCAATTTCAAAAAACATAGAAGAAATAGTTTGCCTAAAGTCTTACATGGAGAAACTCGGACACCTCCATCTACACAGGAAGTTGTGACTCAGGGTTTAGAAACAGGAGGTTCTATAGAACAGGATTCTCAAGGAAATCTGAAGAAAACTAAATTTTTAAGGCACAAGGGGGATACTGTATTATCAAATCCACCAAGCGATCAAGAAAAATCTCAATTCGAAGCTTTGATAAGAAAGGGATAGGATACATCACTATCCACACCAAATAAATCATCTACTAGCACAATAAGGAAACAACCGTCCACCGAGATAATTATCCTTGTCAAGTCATTAACACCCTTACAGTCAAGCCAAGGAAATCCAAATGTCGAAGTCTTATTTATAGAATACCTTACTCCTATTTCCGCAGAAGAAATTCCTCCCTCAAACGTATTTTTCAACAAGAAGAGGAGGCCATAGTTAAAAGAGAGACACATCAAAAGGATAGAGAAACTGTCAAAAGACACATAGTGTTTTATGATGGACATACCTTAGATGAGACAAAATTCTCTATGGAAATGGATGACTGATTGGGAGATTTTTCCATGACAAATTAGTGTTCAGTAGGGAATCTAGAGGAACAATTGAAACAGATAAATCTATTAGTAAGACAGTTGCAGGACCAGATGACAGTCGTGGAAAGAGATGTGAGAAATGAAATGAATAATGATTTTGAATAGATCAGAGCCTATGACAGACAGGAAATTCAACAACTCAAAACTAGACTTGATGAAAATTCACAGGCCAATAGAGAATTAACCACTCATAAAGAAGAATTGATCAAACAACTTTAGGCTAAGATAGATTTATCTGAATTTACGACAATGGAGATGGAATATTTCCAAGCTCAGGTGTTGGAGGTGCATGAGAAGCTAGAATTGGCCCAACAAAACTTTCTTTCAAAAGTGGAAGCTATTCAAAGCTGTTATCAGGTGACAGAGATTTATCTAAATAACATTTACAATAAGGAGAGTAAATCCACTACAACTCGAGCTACGTTCTAGGAGGCCATTTTAATAACAACTAAGGATGAAGTAGCAAAGGTCCCTCAATTGTCTCTTTCCGAGAAAACTCGAGGCAATATAATCCTGAAGACCTCGGAGGCAAATTTGGATGAAAGAAAAAGATTAGCCCCGGAAGTAAATAAAGCTTGTGAAGAAGCATTGTCTTCACTCGACAAAGGTTTATTGGATGTTGAAAGAGATTGTATCTCTGAGGCCTTTGGATAGATTGACATAGTGAAAAATCAACTCAATTCCAAGACAGGCATAGAAGAATCTTGGACAACTATCCAACAATTGAAACAAATCGACCTTATCCAGATTAACAAGTGGATAGTAAATACCAGTTTGTAGCTACAAGCTATATCTCTGGAAGCAAGTAAAATGCATGATAGGTTGCCTAATATAGAAAATAAGCTGCATATTTTCGAGGAAAATGACACAAGAGAGCCTTCCAGGTTAGTAGTGTATTTAGTAAGCATATGTATCCAGTGTGTCAAACATGGGAAATCCAACACATCTGGAAATAAATGAGACAAGCGGAACATACTATTCACATGGTTCATTATCAGATGCCATTTGTTTCCAATATGGACGGTATGGAGAGGAAACGTCCCTACATGCAGACGAAGAGACAGAGGATATGTAGATGGAACCTTTCAATTTTGTATGTTGTAATATTTGATACTTTCTATGAGAAGTCCAACCATTTCAGGTTGAGGCCATTTTGTATAAATACCCAAATCAAAGACTTGTTTCTGGTTGCTTCTTGCCAATTGTAACAAGGAAGACTCTCCTTATAGGGTATTAATAGAAGTGCAAACATAGATTCCAAGTTTTTTTCAAATCTGGGTTATCTGTTCCTTTGTCTTCCATTGATCATTTTCTTTATGTATTCTTGAATAAATGTTGATTCCAATTTAGTACTACAACTATTGAAATCTTATTATATAAATGATTTATTTAGTAAGTATCTTTTCCTGTGTAATTATTGTGAGTAATATAAGGCCTGCTTGTTGTGTGGATTGTTGTATTTTTATGATTTATTCAAGGTTATACTAATCTATTTTCTTCTACTGCAATAAAGTGGGACTCTTATGTAATTGATGCCTTTCTTTGTTTCACAGTTTTGTTATTTTATTTCACTTCATTTACTATTTCGATTTTGACTTAGATATGAAATACGACCTTTGGTTGTTACATGGTTAATATCATTAAGGATTTTTTCTAACATAACTAAGGTAGAAAAATAATTTTAAGAACACTCTCTCAAACATTTTCCTGATTCCTAACATTATACTTTGAGCCTTATGTTTAATCTTAGGACCAACATATTTTTGGCGTTGTTGCCGGGGACGGATAAACAAAGTTATTTTTCCTTGGGAAAATGACAAGGTAACATTCTGTCTTTGATAGTGAACAAAGATCGAATATTATATTAAGGCTATTTTTATCTTTCGCTTGGAGACTCCACCATAGATAAACTGGCATTTTGTTGAAGGAATACCAGAAAAAATCCAGACGATCAGAAAACCACCCATGTGTCTGATCCTGAAAGGTTGTTAAAACCAAAAGGATACCTCAAGTCGACTACTGTGTCGACAGGTGAGAAGTACCAACCAAAATCCACACAAATTGATACTAAGGTTCGGGTGGAGGAATCAACTCCCAAAAAGAATATTAAACAAACACCCCTTGGTGAGGAAGTTGTACCTGAGATAGAGATCGAAATCGAACCCTTTCATACTCCTAATTGTCTAAAAAAATAAATATATGCTATATCTCATGTTGTTAACTTGGTGTCTATCCCATCCTCACTAGAAGTAAACGCTTTGGTGATCCGAAATCCAGAAGACAAAACTATATACGTCAATTCATCTCCTGTCGATTCCCCCATTTACACACCTTGTAAGTCTGAGGAAGTCATCCGACGTTTTCCTTTCCCTCCTTCCCTAGACTTTGTATCACCTGATGATCGAATTCCATATTTCCCTTCACCATGTCTTAAGGAAGCCGAAAGGTCATCACTTCTGTCCATATAAGTTTTTGAAAACCCTCTTTTTGATTCTCAAAGATCATCCCCTAGATTTTCAATGGTTGCGGTGGGAGGTGGCCATGGAGGTGGTGTTGTCGGAGGAGGTGGTGATGTTGGAGGAGGTGGCATTGTTGGAGGAGGTGGCGTTGGAAGCGGGGGTGGTCAAGGACCACCTCCACCCCCTAGGATTTTATCTAAATTCACTTCCATATATGCGCCTTTGGTCCTTCCTCCCATCCTTCATGACCTACCTAAAAATTACATGAAAACTTTACCAAAGTTCACAGGGGAGGGAGATTTAACAGCGACATAGAACGTAACCTTTTTCAATCAATTCGTTGACATCCTTGGAATTTAACATGAAGACGTATACTCGAGGCTCCTAGTGTAAAATTTTGAGGAGCGAGTAAGGATCTGGTTTAGAGGACTTTCGGTAGGATCCCTAAGGTCTTACAATGAGTTATAAAATGGTTTTTTAAGACAGTGTGGAGAAAAGAAAGACCACATGTACTATCTGACAAAATTCAGGGCTCTGAGGAAAAAGAATTCAGAGACAGTCCTAGAATTCACACATAAGTTTAACAAACTCTATCATAATATCCCAACAGAAGTTAAACCCTCTCAAACCACAACTAAAGTGACATTCGCAAGGGATTTTGATCCCGACTTTGCCCTACTTTTAAGGGAAAGAAGATATGATACCCTCACGGGAATGAAATACAACACTATAGAAATATATTTGAACATGATGGCATCGGTTAAATTAAAATCCAAGATTGAGACGGGAACCAAGGAACCTAGACACTTCAGAGAACAAGTAGGAGCCTCTGTATCAGGAAAATTTGCGAAAAAAAAATGGACGATATGGCTAAGATAATTAAAGATCTGTCAAATAAAATCTCTAGAATGGAATTAGACCAAGACAAAATTGATCCATTTTCTAGAAAATATTTCAAGAGAAATCCCAATGCTCAGACACAACATAAACAAATAAAAAATGAAGATCAGAAAATTTTATAGGAGATGTTATACATAATTACAAAGGGTTAGAAGAGGATGTAAATAAATTTGGGGATGAAGACCAGGAACCTCACCTAACTAGAGAAGTCTATGAAAATTCTCTAGAACAAGAACACTTGTCTAGAAATGAGGAAGTATAAACAACCTGGGAGAGTCTCTATATCAAGGAATCATCGACTCCATAATGGTCGAACTTCAACAGAAGTATAATCTAAGCCCAAGAGAAACAAGTACTATGGGTTCTCCACCAAAAAAGATCCTATTAAGAAACAAAGTGAGTGAGGTTGCCCAAACTAAACAAACAGTTGAAAAACAAGCTGTCCAAACTAAGAAAGCAACTGAAAAACAAGTTGCCCAAGCTAAAAGAGTTGAAACCAAAGCAACACAAAATAAGAAAATAGAAAATATAGAAACACAAACTTCGACTAGGGAATGCAAAAAAAATGGTTGGAGGTTTTAGTTTAGAAAAAAAAAAAAATTAAAATCCCTATGCCCCTAGTTGAGCTCGCTAAGAATCCGGTTTATAAAAAACAGATCACTAAAATGATTAACTTCTTAGATGTGGAATGCCATGCAGATGGAATAAATTTACAGGATAAAAATCCTACAATTATGTTTGGCCCGTATATTGAAAATGTAGATGGAATAAATTTACATTAACCATGCATGATCATTTACTTCATAATTGCATGCTATATTTTGGGTCCTCTCACAACTTAATGACTAAAGTTATGATGGAAAAGTTGGGTATTGAAATCACTAGACCTTATTGAGATCTATATTCTTTTGATTCTAGAAAGGTTAAGTGTCTAGGCATGATCAAGGATCTAGTATTAAATCTTGCACAAGTTCCGGTAAAGAGAATCCTTATGGGTGTAGTTGTTGTTGACATACCTGCCAAGTATGGCATGCTTTTATTCAGGTCCTGGGGTGAAAAACTCAGAGGATCACTTCAACTAGATATGACATATGCAACTATCTCGATTTTTGGTGGAAAATTTACTCGGTTGTATAGAGAGACTAGACTGGCATATACTGTAAGTGACCCTCAAAACCCTAATAATTATCTAGTCTATGTCACTGATCAAGATATAGGAAATTGTATTTTATCTTTAGACGATGATTTTGATGACTGTATAGAAGAAGAAAATAATAAATTAGAAAATGCACAAAAAAATGTAAATACCTGAAAAGGAGTTTGGAAAATGTTTTTTGATGGCGCTTCGTCCTGTGAAGGGGCAAGAGCAGGGGTGTTATTTGTTGTACTCGAAGGGGAATATGTCATTCCCTTTTCATACAGACTACAATGGGAAATCAATTACACAAATAATGTTTGTGAATACGAGTCTTTGGTTTTAGGATTGGAAGCTGCTAGGAAACTAAAAATTGAAGATATAATGGTTTATGGTGATGCAGAACTTATCATAAAGCAAATAAACCATAAATATCAGGATAAACATCTGTGACTAAGTTCATACATGAATTGTGCCTGGGATCTGATTGAGAATTTTTTCTCGTCTTTCAAAATTCATCACATCCCAAGAATGGAAAATCAATAGGTCGATTCCTTGGCCAAAGCGGCTGGGACGTTTGTGCCTCCTACTTTCCTAAAGCTAAAGTATCATATAGAAATGAGACACGAACCATCAATCCCAAATAATGTGCAGCATTAGCAGGTCTTTGAAGATGATGAGCAGATTAAGCGATTTCTAGAAATGGTTGATGAATTCTCTGAGACTCATATAGACCAAGAAAATCATAACTGTCCTATCTAGATCATGCAAGAAGATGAAGATCCTGAAAAGTTCCAAGATAAGATCGCAAATCATCAGATGTTAGTCCTCAAGAATAATTAGATACCTAGAGGTCTAATACCAGGGGTGATTTTAAGAGCCCCCCTAAATTTATATGTATAATAAATGAGTGAATCCCCATGATACATAGGAAAAATTGAAGGCTATTTTATCAATAATATAAAATGTATATGTAATTTTTTGGCAAATCTTTTAGTCAATTATATAATCTTGTAAAATATTGGCGAATCTTTCACTGAATTATAAAATCTTGTAAAATATTGGTGAATATTTCACTAAATTATAAAACCTTGTAAAGTCTTAGGGGATCCTGCAACGACCTCACCTAAAGCCTTCATTTCCTAACCTAATTGAAAGACCTTGCCTTGAAATGACATTCCTTGCCTTCACATGTCTTGCCTTGCACTTCAATACTAAACCTTGCAAATCAGCGAGTACCGTGTTCTCTACGCAAGAGCTATTGGAAGTATGATGTATGCTATGGTCTATACTAAACCAGACATTGCCCATGTAGTGGAAGTTTTGAGCAGGCATATGTCAAAACTAGAGAAGGAACATTGGAAAACTATAAAGAGGGTCTTCAAATATCTACAGGGCACTTCCGTTATGCAATATGCTATCAAGGAAGACCTGGAACTCATAGATAGGTTGATATACAATGCTTTGTTAATGCAGAATGGGATGGAGATCTAGACCATAGAAATCTACAAGTGGTTATGTTTTTAACATATTTGGTGGAGCAATCAGTTGGATGAGTAAGAGGCAAGGTGTAGTTGCATTGTCAACTACAGAAACTGAGTACATGGCAGCCACTCATGGAATTAAGGAAGTTCTATGGTTGCAAATATTGTGTTCGAGTATTGGTTTTGTTCAGAAAGCACTAACAATAGGTTGTGACAGCTCAAGTGCAATTTTTCTTACAAAGAACCCTACTTATCATTCCAAAATAAAACATATTGATGTGAAATGCCATTTTGTTAAAGACATGGTTGAATAGAACAAAGTATTGTTGGAAAAGGTTGACACCCTGAAGAACATTGTAGATTCATTGACAAACACTGTTAGTATTGAAAATTTATCTTAGTGTAGAGAATCAATGGGCATTGTTGCCCCTAGCAACTAGTTATATAAAATCCTTCCCATTTCCCCCATTTTTGCATAGAATACAACGAGTGGGAGGATGTGGGACATGTGCTTTACTCTTTGTAGGTAGACTCAATCTCATCCCAAAGCGAAGGTGGTCCATTTTGGTCTATATTGTGCTTTTTCAACCAATATTTTTTCAGCCTGTTGCAAACTAATGACAGTTAAGGAATCAGAGTTGCAATCAAATCTAGGTTAACGGAATAGGGTTTTGGATGCTATGGAATACATAAATATTGTATTATAAACAATGAAGTTAAATAATGAGAGAGAGAGAGAGAGAGAGAGAGAGAGAGGAGTGTCTCTCAGTTAGGCTGTTTTCCCAATTAATTGTTTCCAGAGTAAATATTTGTGTACTAAGTGTGTGCCATTGTTATTTCATGTGTTTTAGATTCTGTTAGCATTTCTTTTCTTGCACATTTTTATCAAACTCTTCAATCCCTTCATGAAAACAAACTTGTTGGCATATATCAAACAAAGGCTAGTGTTAGTTAAAAGTTTTACCCATTTCTCCTAAGTGATTATCCTTCAACAATGGAGTATAACAGAAGATCCATTCCATCCTTCTTGTGCTATGTGTATCTTTGATTGATTCTATTTAGAGGGATGGGGTGTCAAATTAGATAGAGGCATATAGTTGTGTAGGGTATCTACACACAACATGCATGTTTCAGATTTAAAAAAAGCGCAACTCCCAATGCATGGAGGCACTTTGCATGAAGATTTCTCTATTCCTGGAAGTCGCGGTTCTCATTAGAGATAAGCTGCATTGCATGTGGAGTTTGTTCTATATTTAGGAGGGCACAGAACCCCAGATTAGATAGGTACATCAATGAGAGATATTCTCGCATGCTTGCATGTATTTTCCTCTTTTGGAGTTGGGTACACTTCACTAGGTATGCAAACTCATGAATGAGGATGCATTAGGGTTAGTGTTTTAACTTATGCAAGGAGGCACATCACATGGGTGGCTAGGATTTATTGTAACATCTCTTTTCTTGGTTTATAAGAGAAAGTGAGGGTGGTTCACTGATACACATAATTTAAGAGTTAGATAATCCAAGCTTTGAGAATATTGCTCTTGTAATTCTTCTTTTTGAGGAATAGAGTTGTGTGATTTAGGAACATAAATATGTTTGTTTTCATACTTTCCAGAGTGTTGAATTATGAAAATTTAGTACCTTTCTGATTTTATTTTAGTATGCAGTATCCATACTCTTGAAGATTCCATATAGAATCCACATCTTAAGGATAGACAGATTTGTAGTTTTGATAGGAGGTTGAGTAATTTCCAAGTTTGTAGTTGTAGAGTTTATTCTATGAGTGAAAAGCTGTGTAGCTTGAATAGGATTAACAGAATGCCTCCATATGCAATGGAAAAAGAAAAGGAACTCATGTATATCTTTTAAGAATGTGTCTTTGTCAGATCCTTATGGAAGGAATGCAGTTATGTTGGATCCTTATGCAATGAGTCAAGACATTTATCTTCATTTCTCCTCTATATTGTTGTCTCTCCAACCAGTCTCAGCTCTTTTGACTTACTTATATTTGTGTTCTTCAGTTGCTCGGATCTTCTAGGTGATATACCTAGACTAGTAACCATCTCTTGCTCCAATCCATTCAATATAAATTTTCCTTTGAAGGTAGTAAATTTGATTGGGGGAGTATGGTCTTCCATACACCGTTGCATGTATTAACAATTCAGATCATTGTTAAAAACCATGTTAAATTAAAATTGCAGATTATGTGGCTCTATCAAATATGATGTCTCCCATTGCATGGCTTCACAGAAGGGAGCAAAGCCTCTTATTGTACTGAACATGTTGTTTTCATCAGTTTGTA
>ML778082.1:43217-63055 GCA_009831015.1 Picea engelmannii | reverse complement strand
TTATCAACAAGATGGCCTAGGGGCTATATACAAATGGATCCAAGGGGCTATGACCTCGTGTACCTGGCTAGGTTGGAGGAAAGGATGAAGGGTAGAGGTTTTGTTTCCCCTTAGGACTTTAATGTCACAAAATATGTTCCACCATAGTGTCACAACAAACATTCCACCTGTTGTGCATAATGGTGAAGATATTAGATATCTCAAATTGTCATTCCACAAGACTAGAGAGGATGGACCAATTAATTGACATTATGCAACTACTAGTATTGATATCGCTTTGTCAGATTCCTACAAGGATGTTGAATTACCTTTTTACAACTTAGTGGGATTTTATGAAGCTCAACCAAAGGTAGGTTTCATTAAGAAACTTATGAATCGTACCCTCATGAGTGGTTCCATTATGGTTTAAGTAGGTAGACAAGACTAACATTCTCTAGAAAGGGAAAGGAGACCCAAACGTTAGAAATGCATAAAAAAATTTGAGGATCTAGTAATATTGAACCTAGGGACCAAAACTAGGCTCAACAATCTCTTGGAATTGGAAGAACTGGTGGTAGTAGACATGTTCCCTTGCAGAAAAATGACTAGTGATTGTTTTAACGATTGGACCAAGCAAATTTTGAACCTTTGGTTGGATACTCTCCCTGCATTATGACTCTAACAAAGGGATGGTTAGTTTGGGTTTTCAGAACACTGGCAAAGGTAAACAAAATTTTACACAGTTGATGGAAGTGGGGTTTTCAAAATATATTTTTTTTAAATGGCATGTGGATTTTGATGTTAGAACTACTAGTGTGGAAATGCTTCCCTGAAGATTTTTAAGTTTTGCCTCCACAACTTAAAATGGATGATCATGCAGTGTGGCACAAAGTTTGCAAGACCCCAAGAAAAAAATTATGCTTGTGAAGGGCCTTGTGCCAGGCTGGATAAATTCCCCAACTTTTACCAACCTGGCATTCAGTGGTTCTTCAAGCTGACCTTGAGATCACTCCCTAGCCTAGAAGTCAACTTTTGGTCCAAAATATTAGATAATTGATTTTTGATTGAATCATATTCATTATATAATTATGTTGATAACTTTAGCTGATTGATGTTAGGGTCATCATTTTATTGCATTTTTTGAGAATATGGGTTAGGCAGTTTCGTTGTGGTTGTCTTCATTGGATGTTACATGTGTTTTATGATTGTATTTCAATTAGGATTTATTTGTATTGGACTGATAATTTTGTATTAAAACTTGCTAACAATTTTCTTACCATACAAATACAGATAGCTGGAAAACTCGTTCGGTGCAATCTGATTGGAAAAAGGATGAAATCTTGGCTGGAGATTGGGTGCACACGGCAGGGAAATGGAATGGGGATCCAAATAAAAAAACATAAATATAAATAAAATAAAAAAACATGAAAATACACACCATGGTAATTATTCACCACCAAAGCCTTGCGTGACACCTTCCGAGTTTCTTCTCCTCTGAACAGGCGGCTCCACGAACCACTAGGCTAATAACTGTAACAAATTCTCCTCTGAACCGGTGGCTCCACGAACCACCAGGCTAATAACTGTAACAAATTCTTCTCTAAACAGGCAGCTCCACCACTAGCATCTCTTGCCCTCTTTCCGTTCTGTTGAGGGGAAATAAACACAAAAATTCAATATATGTAAATTGAGCCTTCGCGATTTAGAGATTTTTTGGATGGTCACTAGATAGGAGACTCTGTAGTTCTCACGAACAAACCAGATAAGTAACAAAGATATGATTTTAAACCTGGGCACTGGGCAAATGCCATACAATTTATACCAGGTGGGAGGGCCAAAATGTAGCTACCCAGTGCCCATACCACAAAATCTGGGCGAATTAAACCATAAACCCCGATTTTACCAAATGGCATGGCGAAGAAGCTATCAAAAATTCCCCTACTTCTAGAAATTTGGATAATGGAAGCTTGTCCCTCCAAATTTCAGGGGCGAAATATAATTTTTTTTCCTCTATCTCTCCTAAAAACAAGGGCTAACCTTGTACACGATTTTTCCCCTAAAATAAATTATGGGCTAATGATATAAGTTTTAAAAAATCACTTTAATACAAAAAATTTGCCCAATAAAAAATTGGAAGCCCCTAAATTCTACCCATGAGCGAAATTTCGCCCCTAAAATCATCTATGTCTGATACCGTTAGAAAGACTGTTTGACAAAGACAACATACCCTTAAAGTCTACCCTACGACCTCAACTTAAGGAAGTTGAAGACTGTGACATAAAGACTAAAGAAGAACCTCATATAGTTAAGCTATCTAGATACCTTCTGGCTCAGGTAAAGATTAAATATGATGAATTTCTTTAAAAATATAAAGATGTCTTTGCTTGGTCATACGATGATTTAAAGACTTATGATACCTCTATGATAGAACATAAAATTCCCTTCAAACATGGCATAAAATTTTTTAAACAAAAGTTGAGACAGATCAATCCTATCCTCTTGCTTGTAATAGAAGGAGAGGTATTGACGCAAGATTATTGTTCCACTTAGATATTCTGAATGGGTATCAAATCTGGTACCTGTCAGGGAGAAAAGTGGAGAAATTAGACTTTGCGTAGATTTCAGAAATTTAAATCAATCATCCCTGAAGGATAATTACCCACTGCCAAACAATGGACCATGTCCTGAAAAAAGTAGTAGGATAGAATAGAATTTTGATGATTGATGGTTTTCCAGTTTATAACCAAATTGTTGTCCACAAAGATGATAAAGAAAAAAATTCATTCACCACTCCATGGGGAACTTCCATGTATGACAAAATGCTATTTGGTTTGATGAACGCAGGGGCCACCTTCCAAAGTGAAATGGACATAACTTTCATCAGTGAGAGGGACAAGTTTGTTGTTATTTACTTGGATGATCTAATAGTCTTCTCGAATTCTAATGCAAAACATCTGGCCCATCTCAAACAAACCTTTGAAAAATGTAGAAAGTTTGGTTTGTCTCTAAACCCTAAAAAATCTCATTTTGCTATGCGAGAAGGCAAGCTTCTGGGTCATATAATTTCAAAAGATCGAATTAAGGTCGAACCTAAGCGAATCGAGGTTATTGATACAATAAGAATTCCTAGAAATAAAAAAGAAATCCAATCCTTTTTAGGGAAAATAATTTTTTTAAGAAAATTTATCCTTAAATTTGCTAAAATTGTCAAATTGATCACAGATATGCTGAAGAAATATAGTGAAATCAAATGGACTACCAAAGATAAATCTTCGTTCGAACGTGTTAAAAAATCTATAAGTGAAGCTCTAGTACTAGCTAGTCCTGACTATACTAAAGAATTTCAAATCTTCTATTTTGCATATGAGCATACTATCGCAGTTGTACCCCTGCAAAAGAACGAAGAAGGTTTCGAACAGTCGATAGCTTTTTTCAGCAAAAGTCTCAGAGATGATGAAACCAGATGTGACATACTGGAAAAGAAAGCCTATGCGATGGTGAAATCTCTTAAATCTTTCAAAACATATGTATTGCACTCCAGAATAATCACCTATGTGCCAATGAGATCTGACAAATATATATTGGTACAACCAGACAGTGACGGTAGGAGAGGTCGATGATTAGACAAAATTCAAGAGTTTTATCTAGAGGTTAAACCAACTAAGATGGTCAAAGGTCAAGGCCTAGTAAAATTATTAGCAGATTTGAATTTCAGAGCACTTGGGATAAACCACATAGAATTGCATGAGTCCATTTCAGACATAGGAGAGCTTGATGACCAAAACCTTGTAGTTCATATCAAAGAAAAATATTCTTCTTCCAACTGGTATCGCAATATCATTTTATATCTTGTCACTCTTCAGTTCCCGAGTGATGTGACTCCATCAAAGGCCCGAACATTAAAACTACATGCAGTTAAGTACTGTATTATTAAGGGACAATTGTACTGGAAAGACCCCTTAGGTTTCTTGCTACGTTGCCTAACTGAACCTGAAACTGAGGATGTCACAAATGAATTTCATAAGGGAGTGTGCAGAGGACATCATGCCTAGAGGGCCACATCCTACAAGATCCTAAGAGATGGATATTATTGGCCAAAATTATTCATTGATGTGAATGCTGAAGTCAGAGCTTGCAACCCTTGCCAACTGTTCTCTGGAAAGAAAAAGCTCCATGTACTACCTTTCGTCCCAGTTAAAACAGAAGCTCCTTTTCAACAATGGGGCCTAGACTTCATCGAAGAAATCCACCCACAATCAAGCACCCAACACAAGTGGATTCTGAATGCTACCGATTATTTCACAAAATGGGTGGACGCCATTCCAACTCAAAATGCCACAGATTCGGTAGTTATAAACTTTTTAGAGGAAAATATTCTATCTAGATTTGGTTGTCCCCAGAAAATAGTTACAGATAATGATCAAGCATTCAAATCTATGGAAATGATAAGTTTTTTTCAGAAGTACAATATTGCATTGGGGCATTCTATAGCTTATTATCCTCGGGGAAATGGGTTGGCTGAATCATCCAACAAAATCTTGATGAATATAGTCAAGAATGTATTAACGGAAAATACAAAGGCTTGGCATGTCCACCTAAAGTATACCTTATGGGAAAACCGGATTGGCACTAAGAAATCAATAGGCATGTCCCCTTTCCAAATTGTCTATGGCACTGATGTTGCTCTCAATATTAATCTAGATCTTCCATAATGAAGTTGTGGCAATATGCAAATGAAAAGATGAATGACGTAATGAGGAGGATAAATCAAATAATTGAGGTCCAGCATAATAGGGCCGAAGTCGATGACAAACTTCAAAAATATCAAGATCATATGAAATCCCTTTTGACAAAAAGGTGAAAGACAGGGAATTTATCCCTGGACATTTAGTTTTAAAATGGGATGGTAGTAAAGAATACGTGGGTAAACAAAGAAAGTTTGATCATCTCTGGTTTGGACCATTCAAAATCTCATCTACAAAAGGGAAGAATTTTTTCCTGCTAGAGAATCTAGACAAGAAAATATTTGACACCCCTATCAATGGGCTCTATATGAAACATTTCATGCAATAAACATGTTAGACCATACCATTGTATATACCAGTTTTTTTTTTTTTTTTTCTTCCACATTTTTGTTCTTTTCCGTAGGTTAGCTAATTTTTTGTTTTTAAATAAAACTAGTTTTATTTATTATTCTAGGAACAATAAAATGTCTATACTGCATATCATTCTATATTGCAAAACTCTCTGATTATTCCCTCTTTGCAAAATGAAAAGGAGGTATTGGGATACAATGCTCAATTTTCAGAATATTTGTTTTCTCTCAAAACATGTGATAAATTAATAATTGTTTCGATTGAAAATACAATGAAATTCAAGGTATGAACTTCTATATTTATTCTTTGGACCAAAATGCTGAAGAGAATATCTTATAAATTATTAATAGGGTTGTACTCATGCGAAAAATGGTCACTTGATCAAATACTAGAAAGATATAAATCTCTAATATTTCCGAATCAAATCAAAATAATACAAAGAGAAAGAAAATAGGAATAAATAAAATTGATAATCAAGAAGTAAGCTTATGTGGAAATGGGATATTTTTCAAAAACTCTAAACTTTTCATTATGTTTCCATCTAGCATATCTAAAAGCCTTTGTTCTATCCTGATTTGTAATCCCTGACATTAAATCTTCACAGAGAGAAAGACTTTTCCTTGACTCACTAAGCCTAAAAAACCAGATCTTCAAAATAAGAGTGGGTGAAAATATTTATGATTCCTCTAATTTTAACTGAAATAAAGTATGTCTAGGCTAATCCTGACTACTTTAGCCCTTCTATCAGAATTGAACTGATTATTTTCGCTCAAGAAAAATCCCTGGAAAATAAAAATTCTCCCATAAGAACTTCCCTATAGGTGAAGGTGTTTTGAAGGTCAGGAGAGCATTAGTCCAAAGTAAATCAAAGTGGGTTGACAGACCTTCATTTCTAAATTATAAACAGATATCATCCCTCAAATGTTGTATACAAATTGATTTCCCCCACTTTAGAAATATTAAAATATGAGACAAATGGTGAAAGGAAATTCATAATTTGATTGCCCCCATTCTATCTAAAAAGATGATGAAATGAAATTCATTTAAATGATTTCCCTTATCTCAGCAAAGAACAAATTGAAGTGGTGAAAGGAAATTCAATGGGAGATGTAGATAACTTCACCGGGGTACTGAACAAGCTCATTGGTAGTGAAGCAATGTCTATGATATCTACAAGGTTGGTATACATGTATATAATGTACTCTAGTAGCTAGTTCTCTTTTCGACAAGATTTACATTCTAAACCAATAGGGTACTCCCTAAACTAAATTGTTAAATTTACTTTATCTTGATGCGAACAAGATTGAACAGAGTCTGATAAATGAGTTAAAGCTTCTTTGATTATCTTAAACAAATCTGAAATTAGTTTTATGAAAAAGGAAACTTTTAATAGCCTAAACTCAAGATCAGTGAATAATTGAGTTTTTGAAAGTTTTTTGAGACACTACTGAAGTCTAATATCCTTCTGTATGATTTTTCAAAGGTGTTTCCCAGAAACCCAATGATGACTCCTCTAACCCAACAAAGTCACTTGGTCTATTGTTCTTCCTTGCCCCTCAGGGAGACATGATCCCCAGATGGAGCCTATGTTGGAACACTTTTAAAACTATAAGCTTGAAGCTTTATCCTATCCTCTTTACTTTATCTCAGAGGTCGGTTTCCAAATGATAAATAAATTTCGTTCCTATCCTTAAGGTGCACACAAGGTCCACCATCAATTAAATTCTCCCAATGATCGAAAGTTTCCCTTTTCCCCGAGTTTATGGAGCTGCCTGATTATTAAAGGGTCAAGCCATCAGGAACTACTTCGGAGTTCTATACTTCATAGCTTCACACTTCAGGCATTTCTCCATATCGCAACTTCAAAGTCTCGATACCCAAAAGGTGTTCAAAAAATCCTATTCATCACACACGTATACCTTCCTAATATTTGACACATCACTATGGGTAGTGGCCTATCAAAAATTCAATAAAGTTAATTTGTTGACGCACGAAGTGATAAAAACCTAAAAACTAAAACCCGATTAAAATTTAAATGGTAACCTCATGCATTTGGAGTTTGGATATTCTCTATTCCTCATACTCTAAATTCATGAAGTCCGAACTCTTGAAATACCTTAGAATTAAAATTAAATATAATTATCCGTTGATTAATTGCTTCGCGATTTTGAGTTTTGGGAATCCTATCTCGAGCTATAATCAAATATCCCGAATTCTGAAAACCCGAAATGACTTAAAGTTAAATACTATTAGTTAATAGGTTAAATACTATTATCTCGTGATTAATTTTTTGCTAAATCGTAGCTTGGGTAAATTCAAATTTTATTCATCCAACATCCCGATCGCAAACCACCAAACATTAATGGCATTCATAACGGATCTACGACAATGATTTTGAATAAGATTGTAGATCACCGCCTAGATCTTTTCATTAAGGAAAGTGAATACATCATCAGTAAAGGTATTCGTGAAATCGATACACTTAAGGTGAATAAAAATATTGGAGTTTGAATTGCAATTTTCATTTCTTGCAGAGCAACAAGTTTTAGAAAGCTAAGAAATTTACGCATTTCCTTGTAACAAGTAGCACAGTCCTGAACTTACTACTATCATGGCTCCATGGAAAATAGCTAAAGAGCCTGGTGAAAGCTTGAACCCGAACACAGACGTCCTCTCAGACACCTCACCGAGAGTTGTAGATACCGTAAAAACCTGGACGAAGGTGTTTGATATCCTACAATATGAGTTGATAAACTTCCCAGATGATTTAGGCAACGACGTGATCGAAACCCAGGCGATGAAGCTCAAGGATATAGCTCAATCAGAGCTGCACAAAATATCTGCATGACCAAGACTCATGTGATACAACGAAATGATCGGATGGGCTCTAGAGAACGTGGACATTGCAACTAGGAGCATTTGCATTTCACAGAAAGTGGTTGTCGGGTCTTTCCAACTAGAGTATATCCGGGTAATATATAAGTTATACCCAGTTTTCAAATGCAGTTACAATGTCGATTTCGTATGGATTTCAACAAAGTAGAATGCACGCAATATGGAAAGAACTACCCTAACTTGATCAAGGACTGGTGGGGGCACCCTGAGAAATTCAGAGCAGACACCCATGGTATATATGCCACAACAACATTAGACATCCATATGATATATGTGGCTTTGATGTTATGTAGAATTTTAGGGAGGAAGGAATCTGCTCATTTCTTGTTGCCATGGGTACCAGTCCTGCACGAAGTAGTAGAAGGTTATTATTTTGATTGGGCTAAAATGTTATCAGACAATTTGGCCAAGGAGATCACAAAGTATCAATCATTGAAGGCCAAAGGGAAATATTCCCCTTTCTACATGTTGACATACATTATAGATTCCATTTGTTTTATGACATCGTTCCCTTTGATGAGATGGAGTTGGACTCCAACCAACATTGAACCCACACATTTATATCACTCCAAGTTGTGGGAGGATAAAGCAAAATATTTCTTCTATGAAATATGCAACTATGTGGTGGTGCCGATACATATCCCTCTCTACGGTTGCCTGCCTCCTAGGATTTCAGACAAGATCATGGACAACCTAGGAAAATGGAAGACTGGTATATTGAGGAACATTTCTCATACATCAGGGTTTTTGGGTGTTCAGTTCCCCCACATGCTTTACCAAATTTCCTACCAGATCGGTTGGTCTGTCGAGAGGTGGAATATCAAACTGTGACCGGAGGAATCAATAAAGAATTAAAATAAGCACAAAAAAAGGTATGGCCAACCTTCCCTTTGCATGTTGGTATGTTCTCATTGTTATATTTTGGCCACTCGAAAGTGGAGGTCGTAGCCCTAGAAGACATTAAGCTAGTTAATATTGAGTTCAAGAAGCATGATCCCCAAAATATCGTGGGAAACCACCTAGATCTATACAATATAAAGAGATACGAGCATGAATATTCCCCACAGGATGAGATATTCCAAGGATTAAAGGCGTACTAGGAACTGTTGAGCAGAGTCCAAACTCTGGCTCCATATCAATTAGTCGAGTTCTACAATTTCCAAAAACACAGAAGAAATAGTTTGCCTAAAGTCCTATAGGGAGAAACTCAGACACCTCCATCTACATAGGAAGTTGTGACTCAAGGTTTAGAAACATGATTTTCTAGTGAACAGGATGCTCAAGGAAATCCGAAGAAAACTGAAGTTTTAATGTAGAAGGGGGATACTGCATTCTAAAATCCACCAGGAGATTAGGCAAAAACTCAATTCAAAGCCTTGATAAGAAAGGAAAAGGATACATCACCATCCACACCAAAAAAACCAGCTACCAACATAGCAAGGCAACAACTGTCCATCGATATAAGTATCCCTATCAAGTCATTAACACCCTTACAGTCAAGCCAAGGAAATCCAAATGTTGAAGTCTTATTTATAGAATACCTTACTCCTATTACTGCAGGAGAAATGCATCCCTCATACTTATTTTTCAACAAGAAGAGGAGGGCCATAGCTAAAAGAGAGACGCATCAGAAGGACAATGCAACTATCAAAATACACAGAGTGTTGTATGATGGACAAACCTTAGATGAGACAAAATTCGCTATGGAAATGGTCAGCTCATTGGGAGCTTTTTCCATGGAAAATTAGTGTTCAGTAGGGAATCTAGCGGAGTAGTTGAAACGTAACAATGTGTTAGTAATACAGTTGCAGGACCAGATGACAATCGTGGAAAGAGATGTGAGAAATCAAATGAATAAGGATTTTGAATGGATCAGATCCTGTGACAGACAGAAAATTCAACAACTCAAAACTAGCCTTTATGAAAATTCAGAGGCCAATAGAGAATTAGCCACTCAACAAGAAGAATTGATCAAATAACCTCATTCTAAGATATATTTAGCTGAAGTTACAACAATGGAGATGGAAGCTTTCCAATATTAGGCATTGGAGGTGCACGAGAAGCTGAAAATTTCCCAGCAAAACCTTTTTTCAAAACTAGAAATTGTTCAAATGTTTTATCGGGTGGCAAACCTTTCTCTAAATAACATTTACATTAAGGAGAGGGAATCCATTGCAACTGAATCTATGTTCTAGGAGGCCATTTTAATAGCAGCAAAGGATGAAGTAGCAAAGGTCCCTCAATTGTCTCTTTTCGAGAAAACGCGAGGCGATATAATCCTTAAGACCTAGGACGAAAATTTGGCTGAAAGCAAAAGATTAGATTAGGAAGTAAATAAAGCTTGTGAATAAGCATTGTCTTCACTCGACAAAGGTTACTGGACATTGAAATAGATAGTATCTCTGAGGTCCTAGGGCAGATTGACATAGCAAAAAATCAACTCAATTCCAAGACAAGCATAAAATAAACCTGAACAACTATCCATCAATTGAAACAAATCGACCTTATCGAAATTAACAAGTGGATAGTAAATCGTAGTTTGCAACTACAAGATATATCTCTGGAAACAAGGAAAATACAGGATAGGTTGCCTCATATAGAAAAGAAGTTGTATATTTTCGAGGCAAATGACACAAAAGAGACTTCCAAGTTAGTAGTGCAGTTAGTAAGAAGATGTATCCAATGTGTTGAACATGGGAAAGCCAACACATCTGGAAATAAATGAGACAAGCGGAACATACTATTCACATGGGTCATAATCAAATGCCAGTTGTTTCCAAGATGGAGGATATGAAGAGGAAACGTCCCTACATGCATGAGAAGAGATAGAGGAGATGTAGATGCAACCTTTCAATTTTGTATGTTGTAATATTTGATACTTTCTATGATAAGTCCAACCATTTCAGGTTGAGACCATTTTCTATAAATACCCAAATCAAACACTTATTTCTGGCTGCTTCTTGCCGATTGTAATAGAGAAGACTCTCCTTATAGAGTATTAATACAACTCCAGACAAAGATTCCAAGTTTTGTTCAAATCTGGGTTATGTGTTCCTTTGCCTTCCATTGCTCATTTTCTTTATGTATTCTTGAATAAATGTTGATTCCAATTTAGTACTACAACTATTGAAATCTTATTGTATTAGTGATTTATTTAGTAAGTATATTTTCCTCTATAATTATTGTGAGTAATACAAGACCTACTTGCTGTGTGGATTATTGTATTTTTATTCTTTATTCAAGGTTATACTAATCTATTTTCATCTACTGCAATAAAGTGGGACTCTTTTCTAATTGATTCCCTGCTTTGTTTCATAGTTTTTTTTATTTTGTTTCACTTCATTTACTATTTCGATTTTGACTCGGATACGAAATATGGCCTCTGGCTGTTAAATGGTTAATTTCATTGGGGATTTTTTCTCACATAACTAAGGTAGGAAAAGAATTTTAAAAACACTCTCTCAAACATTTTCCTGATGCCTAAAATTATACTTTGAGCCTTAAGTTTAATCTCAGTACCAACATAGAGCATTTGAGGAAGAATCTTATGTAAAGTAATTTGAAGTTTTTGAGGTATACCAGAAAGAGACCCATGTATGCAGATATAAGAAGACATTGTGTGGATTCAAACAAATTGATGCAGAGTATCTCATATACAATAGAAGTGTGGTGAAAACGTTTTATGACAGAGATATCAAAATAGTTACTCAGAAGTATGGTATGATGGATTTCTAATCCTTGGAAAACTCTCATGATGTTATAAGAAGTGTTACTTGGATATGTTTCAGTTTGAGCCTTGCCACGATGTCATGAGCTAGCAGGAAACATAAGTGATGAATTCAACCATGATATATATTGTAATGATCAGAGATAAATTAAGCATTTAGAGAAAACCAGAGTTTCATAATAGACCAAACTACATTGAGATCAAGCATTACATTCTTCGTGATGAAGTCTAGAAAAGAGAAGTGATTCTCCAATATATCTCCACAAGATGAAAAGATAGCAGATATTCTAGTAAAACCTCTATCGAAGATGAAAAGTTTGCAAGATGGGTTCGTGGAGATGACTTCCTTATTGAAAAAGGAAGAGATTACTCCAAAGTTGGGAGGGAGCTTTGATGTCTTATTGATTTATGGACATTCATTTTTTGGTTCGAAAAATGGTCCAAGATGAGCAATTCCTTTCTAGTTCAGAAAGTGGTTTGAGATTTCTGACGGACAAGAATTTTCCAGTTCAGAAATGGTCAATATTAGATTGTCATTTTCGTAATAAAAATGGTTCGATAGATTGTTGATGTACCATAGACATTGATTCCTCTTGTGGCCAGTGTGGGGGAATGTTATAGGAAAATCATTCTTCTTGGAATTCAATCTGAGTAGTGGTCAAGTAGAATGGTCTGCCTCGTCGGGAAGTCATTCTTTCGAAGTTCACAGTTGTAAGCAATTTCAAAGAATGGTCCATTTTGGAGGTTGGTGCAGAACAATCATTTCCATTAGGAAATGGTCTGGACAGTCATTCCCTAGGGTAGACTCATTCTATTTAGGTTGCATCATGTTTAGTGCAAAAATAATGGCCTAGTTAGGTGAATGGTCCAGGTTCAACAATCAGGGACATGAATTCCCTAGGGAAGACTCATTCTCTCCAGGTTGCACTATGACTAGTGTCGGAGGAATGGCCCAGTCAGGTGAATGGTCTAGGCTCATAAATCAGGGACAATTATTCTTCTATGCTTGATAATAATAGTCCAGATATCCCATGGATGATGTTTTAATTTCTAAGGGAAGATGCTCTTCCAGATCTCACAGATGTGAGTGGAAGAATGGCCCAGTTGACTCAGTTTACATCATGATATTGTTTTTTGTACAGGTTGATATCAGATGATATGATTGCTATGAAGATTGTGTGTCTATGGAAAGTATATGTATGCTAGTATGGTGGATGTGTTCCACTATTTGTGACTATGTGTCACTGATTAATTAGTCGTGTGCTACTTGGTGTGGTAGTGTGCCACTAGATAGTAGTTATGTACTACTATGGATAGACACAATTGTGTTCTATTGAATAACATTGTTTTGATTGTCATTTAGACTATAAATAGTGTTGAAAATGATTATCATCTAGATGGATAGTCAGTGTGCTAGTGGATAGACATTCTCTAGGTAGAAAGTGGTCCAAGATATTTATTCTTCTAGGATGTATGTAGAAGAATAGTCCTTGTAGCCCATGGTGTGGCTTCCAACATCTGTTGAAATAGTTATTCTTCTAGAACATATGTCTAGATTAGAAGAATGGTTCTTGCATCACTCTATAGAGTGAATGACTTATTCAGTATCATGCTTGATTACTCAGATAGAGTATGGCTTTGAGAGATGATATAGTTGATGCTATGATATGATATTGATAATGATGAGGGTGCTCATGATCTAATCATGAGATAGTCTGTATGGCTATGATGATGCTACCAATTGAATGGTATTTTTGTGCTCAAGACCATTGATTTCAATACCTAGCTAGCTAGGAGGGAGAGTTAATATTATGGTAGTTGCGGGAGGTATTAACCTCCACATGTAACCCTGACAAGAATAGTCTAATATTCCAAGATGAAAGAAGAAAACCTAAATCATGAATAATAACCTGAGGCAATTCGTCTCAATGGAATATTTATTATTGAGTTATTATCCTCCAGAAGTAGAAGTCGGCCCAGACAGCTTAAAGATAACAATATAAATATAGGGCATCAGGTCTCATTTGACACACACATATCGCAATTGCAGAAATGTAAGAGTGCAGACTGTAGAAACTGGGTTAGTGCGCAAGTCTGGAGAGTAGCTACAGTTGCAGCTATTGCAACCTGTATTATCAGTTTAAGCTTGGAATTTATATTGTGCATGGTTAGGAATTTTGGCCTTCTGTGCTAGATCTGGAGAGAGGTACGCTACATTGATTATCTATTAGGCCTAGGTTTTTCTTCTGAAATTATTCTCTGTCAAGGTTAAGGTGCTCGGGGGTGGCTTCTGTTACACCTAAATATTGCTCACTTCGATAAGTGTCGTAAGTGTCATATGATCCTCTCAACTGTCGCAAGTGTCACATGGCATTCACAGGTGTCGCAAACATCAAACAAATCATAGTGCCATGATGACGACACCCAAAAGACATCTAGAATAACTCAGACACTTGATTTGGATGAAGGGAAATGATTAACTAAAGTCAAGGAACTCTTATCACCTAAGAGGAGCTCTTAAACAAAGGTTTTGAAGGTGAGCGCTCCCCTAAATCAGCCTTAGGAGCACTGGCTCTCCCCTATAAGGTCTCAGGGAGTGTTATAACGCTTATCTACCCCTCTGAAGGAGCGTTATCTATCCTTGGAGTGCTAGTGCCCCCCTCAAGTTTCCTAGGGAGTGTTATAGCGCTCTGATGCCCCTTTTGAGGGAGCGTTGTCTAATCTGAGGTAGTAGTTGGCCCGTTGAGGAGAATAAGGGGAGGATCTTTCAATTTTGGAAGGCAGTTGCATTCGAATTATTGGTTCCATCAGGAGATCCTTGATCCAAGGAGGGAATTCCTCAACTTGTTCTAAAGATAACTCAAGAGGTTAAGCTCCTCTTAACCTATATAAGCAGGCTCTATGATGGTGAAAAGGGGGGAAGAATTGCTAGCATGAAACCTATGATCATAGGAAACACACAGTCATTCAAAGGAGAAGTGATCAGTGAAGTTTCTATCATCCAGGTTGTGGATCTTTCGAGCAAGGGTTACACAAAGGGGACTTGACGAAGCTGTCACATTCGGATCTACGATTGTAAGTACTACTGTCATTATTCTCATTAATATGACACGCTTGGCCTGTTTCTTTCTAGTTTGTGTCTGATCTTACATGAACTTATCATTGATAGATAGATCTATTTTCAAGCTAATATCAATAGAGTAGGAAGTGGTCATACTTTGTTTTTCTACAGAACTCAGCGAGGAGCGAGAGTTTGGAGCTCGACTTGGAGCGTGCGGGGATAAACATCGATAAAGAGGTACTACTATTCTCCTTCCTTCTCATGTATTAGTTTGTATAGATTTGAAAGGAAGTTAGTGTCCACGTTAAGCACTTTCTGTCTTAGAGTTAGGGTCTAGCTCTTTGAGGCAATCTACCTGTCCGCAGGGAGATTTTCCTACAACAACTTCGGCCTATGGTTGGGTGACAATATTTCTATATTGTCTATGGTTAAACGAGCACATCTATTATTTCTAACATAAGGCACATAATCTTTTCCATGTTTCTTTATTAAAGAAGTATGTACATGATTATAATCATATTATTGATTGGTCTGTGATTCAGGTGGAACCCGAGGGATAATTCCTTCCATAACCTCAATGCATAATAGACAGGAAGGAAACCCCACTTAGGAACAAAACCATTGCACAAGTCAAGGTGTAGTGGAAACACTTTGGCCCAGATGAGGCTACATGGAAAACGGAGGATGCCATGAAACATGCATATCCATATTTTTTTACTTCTGTACATACAAAGAACATTGGATGATACAACATCGAGGACAATGTTCCTTTAAGGGGGAGGGGATTGTAATACCCATGTTTCCCCTAGTTCGTAAAGAGAAATATAACTGGCCAAGAGATTATGGCAGACTAAATATGTGTGAATGTTTGATTAGATGAACCTTTGTATGAATGGGTCAATGTATGAATTTCCTATTATTAATAGAAATTGGATATGTGTTGCACAACTACTGAAAGGATATAGTATTCCAAGATATACCATGGATTCTATGAGAGAGATGGTGAGGGAAACCAAGAATGAGTGAGATGACCCTCACCAAACTAGTACCTACTGGGTGTAAATTATCAATAGTCCTCTAACCTAGAAATAAATTACCAGTCAGTCTAGTAGTTGGAAGGCCCTCCTCAAGAGTTAATGAGGAGATGGGGTAGGGTACCCATATGTAAGGCTTCCCAGCCTAACCATGAGTTAAGGATTCAAACCCACACAACCTTGCTAAGGAAGGAAAGAAAGGAAGTAATTTGGGGGACAGAGGAAGACCTGCAAGGAAGCAGAGCATGTTTTCAAATCTCGAGTTGAGAGAAAACATGAGAAGCAAGCTCATTTAGGCTGTAAGAATCAATGGGAAGGGTCTCACTACAAGATTATAAACAAGGTTGATGAGTGACTAAGGAAGTTCTTGCGCAGACCTCCTTTCTTGGTGTAAAGAAAACTTGTTTCCAATATCCTGTGGGAGGGGGAGAGTAACCTACATCCATAACTGTCGTGGATTAAGGAGAAAGGATCTCTCTCAAAGCATCATGGTCTAGCTCATGGGTGGCCAGCGATAAATCCATCAGGATTGGTTGTGCCTATGGTTGGGTGGAAACAAGCACCCTTTTCAACAGTTGCTTCACATTTTCCAGTTCTAATAAGTATTTGCATACTCTATGTAATATATTGGATACGATGATTGAATGTTTGTGTTTCTGGTTAAGTCTTGCAGTGTTTGAATAGTTATTAGAAATGCTCATTTGCTTGTGTAAACTTTTATATTTACATGGTCATATATTTACCTCAATTTAGCCACTAGAGAGTTATGGGAGGTGAATTTGTAGGAGAGTCAGGGTAGGATTAACTGAAACATCTAAGTCCTGCCGACCTTTTTAGTTTATCTTAGCAGGAATGCCAGGTTAAAATCTATGGGAGAAGGGTGTTTCATTCATACCTTCCACCCATGTGACCAAGGGCTCATACCCATGGCCTTAATCAAGTCTTGACTAAGAGATGAGTGTATCCTAGAACCTCAATATGATCCCATATGACCTAAGGTTTCCCCTTACTATTCCTGAAAGGAGTGAAGATACTTTGTCTTTGGGACTTCGGGACTTATGACTCCACAACCGTCGAAAATAGTCAAAGGTCGGAGTCGTGAATTGATGAGGGACGTGGATCTGGGAATCCAATGGAGATCTCTCTTAGCCATTAGATCGGACTTGGGAAGGGGTAGCTTTAATTACTTCAGTGAAGTTCCACTTCAGGAGAATAGGGGTTATCTAGCACTAAAAATCCTGAATGTGGGAGTTACAAACTTAATCTAGACCATTGAGAATAGAGGGACGTGTGTCCATAGTTCAACGATTTCCCGAAATTTTAGGTATTCAGCGGTATCAATGTGAATACATAGGGACGTGAGTTTCCCCGGAGATATGCAAGCTAGAGTAGATCCTGGCCATGAATGCTAGGTGCATGTGGTGATAGATCGGGCATGGTTCGTAGATTTGGAGAGGAAGCTGGAAGATACACATTGAATTCCTGAATGCTGAATTTACAAAGTGGTGTATGTTGATTAAGGTTGGTTGTCATTAATGTCAACCCTTGAAGAAAGCCCTGTAGCACAAAGGTTTGGGTAATGGACCCAATATTGTTTGATGTAAATATGACTCATTATTATTTTTTCATGGTTGATAAGAAGTAAATATGGATAAACTCCAAAGTGGTCCCATTATGGTGAAAGCCCTCACAGGAATACGCTTTGTGGAGTAAGAGAACCCATGATTAATTGTGGAATAATGAGATGAAGGAAAGTGAATTTGTTAGGGAACATATCCTAAATGGATAGTTCTTTTCATTTCATTTCTATTGGTATGTGGAACATCACATAATTCCTCACGGTTAGAGAGTTATGGCCATGAGAAGTTGGAGACCCCAGGTTTGGGTAATGGACCCAAGTTTGTTTGATGGGTAACGGTATGAGTTATGATATATTTTTAGATAATACTATTCTATATGGATAGTACATGTCATGCCATTTATGGTGGTTTGTATAATGTCATATAACTCCTCACGGTTTGAGAGTTATGACCTTACGAAGTTGGAGGACCCTCAAATGTCATCTAGAAGCCCCAAAAGGTCAAAGTAATCAAGGTGGTTTAAGAGATCTTAAAAGGTAAATAATAAAGTGAAGTGATGAGTGTATTATAAATCAAAGTGAATAAAAAATAAATTATTTCAATAATAAATTTAATGGATAACTTAGAAGTGGACCCAACCCTAAAATAAGGAAAGTGGGCCAAGTGACCTAGAAGATGTTTTTAAGGAAGCTACTTGGAGAGTATAAATAAGAGGCAAGGCTCTCTCATTGGAATAACACTTGATAATATTGAATATATATATGTGGATGAGGTAACCAAGAATATATAAACCAGAATTCTGAGTGAAGGTGAAGAAAATAAGGTCGAAATGCAAGCAAGGATAAATTCTTTTGATGGTGCTTTCTAAGGTATGTTATTTACAGGTCATCTCACCATTTTCACTATATATTTTTTTTTATAAGGATTCAGACTGTGAAATCGCTATTCAATTGAGAAAACATATTCAAGTATCTGTGGTAAAAAATTCATCTTGTGGGTCGTTTGATTTTGGGAGTTACACTACGTGGAAAACAGGGTTTGTGGCCAGTCCTAAAACTAGTCAAAATCAGGTGTTTCGGGTAAAAATGTCATAACTTCTTCATAACAGATCCAAATTCAATAAGACCAAATTTTTTGGTTATTTTATAGTATGTAGTATTCTTTTTAATATTTTCATATGAATTCATCAAATATTTTGTGCGGGGCACGTTCTACAAGGTTTCTCTCTAGAATAAGCCAGAATTCAGCAAGGTATGTCATTTTTGTTGTAACTCCTTTTCTGAGAGGTTCCAAGTAGTGACACTTGGAGGAATTGCATAAAACATACTAAAGAACATTTTGTATCAGTTTAAGATATTTATACAATACAGGTTCAAAGTTATGATTACTTCAAGTTAGGGTTGTTGACTAATCCAAAACTAGGCATGTGAGAGTAAAGAAAAGTTTGATGAAAATGTTAGTCTTTTGTTTTTAAATTTAAGGAAGGTTTGCAGGAATGTGATCATATACACTAGGTCTATTACAAAGCTACAAATTAGATTTGGATGATGAAATTGATGAGGGCTTTTGGTTGTGGTACATGTTGAGTACATGGTTGAGACAAGTAGTTGATGAGTTGGCACACATACATGAGGTGTATAGTTGATGATGTTGGTACATATTGATGAGTCATATTTGATGAGTAGTTGACACATGATTGGTACATAATTGGTACATGGTTGGATGTACTTGTTTATGGTACAGGTTGATTACAGGTTGGTGCATGGTTGATGCACTTGTTTATGGTACAGGTCGATTACAGGTTGAGGTACACGTTGATGCATGGTTGATGCATGGTTCATATTTATTGGTACAGGTTTATAGTGGTATATCTCATAGTGATAGTGTGACAGTGGTTCCATCATTCTACTTCTACTTCAGGGTGGCAGGACGGGGCAAGGACAGGTGGTTGTAGCCACTTTCCGGTTGTATCCGGAGAACATTGGGGGTTGTAGCCTCCTTTTGGTTGTAGCCAGAGAATTGGGAAGTTCAAGCTTCCCTCAGGTTGTAGCATGGGAAACTAGGAGGTTGGAGCCTCCTTCCAGTTGCAGTTGGAAAACAAAGGAATTTGGTGCTTCCAATGAATGTAATTCTTCAAGACATATAAGAAAAATCATTCCGTGGTTTTCTCCCGATTTGGGATTCCATGTAAAACATTGGTGTACTGTGTATGTGTGTGATTGTTTATTTCTTACTGCTCATTATTGGATAATAATTCTAAATCTATATAAAATTTGAAGAAAAATGATTATAATTACGTTATTACTGATTCACCACCCCTCTCAGTAATCCAACAATTGGTATCAGAGTAGGTTCCTTCAGAAATCAGTTTAACCACTGAAAGGTAGATCATGGAGAGTACCAACTCGTATAAAAATGGAATACCACAGTTTGATGGACAGAAGTATGCTTTTTGGAACATAAGGA
>ML778082.1:10707-29113 GCA_009831015.1 Picea engelmannii | reverse complement strand
CCTTACGAAGTTGGAGGACCCTCATATGTCATCTAGAAGCCCCAAAAGGTCAAAGTAGTCAAAGTGGTTTAAAAGATTTTAAAAGGTAAATAATAAAGTGAAGTAATGAGTGTATTATAATTCAAAGTGAATACAAAATAAATCATTTCAATAATAAATTTAATGGAGAAATTAGAAGTGGGTTAACCCTAAAATAAGAAAAGTGGGGCCAAGTGACCTAGAAGATGTTTTTAAGGAAGCTACTTGGAGAGTATAAATAAGAGGCTAGGATCTCTCATTTTAGATACACTTGAGCATATTGAATATCTATAGGTGTCTGAGGTAACCAAGGATATCTAAGCCAAAATTATGAGGGAAGGTGAAGAAAAGAAGGTCGAAATGCAAGGAAGGATAAATTATTTTGATGGTGCTTTCTAAAGGCACGCTCTACAAGGTCGCTCTCTAGAATAAGCTAGAATTCAGCAACGTATGCCATTTTTTCTATAACTCCTTTTCTGAGAGGATCCAAGTAGTGACACTTGGAGGAATTGCATAAAACACACTGAAAAACATTGTGTATCAGTTTCAGATCTTTGTAAATTACAAGTACAAAGTTATGATTACTTCAAGTTAGGGTTGTTGACTAATCCAAAACTAGGCATGTGAGACTAAATAAAAGTTTGATGAAAATGCTAGTCTCTTGTTTTTAAAGTTAAGGAAGGTTTGTAGGAATGTGATTATATAAACCAAGTCTATTACAAAGCTTCAAATCAGATCTGGATGATGAAATTGATGAGGGATTTTGGTTGAGGTACATGTTGAGTACATGGTTGAGATAAGCAGTTGATGAGTTGGCACATACATGAGGTGTATAGTTGATGATGTTGGTACATATTGATGAGTCATAGTTGATGAGTAGTTGACATACATGATTGGTACATACTTGGTACATAGCTGGATGCACTTGTTTATGGTGCAGGTTGATTACAAGTTGTTTTGTATAGGTTGGTGCATGGTTGATGCACTTGTTTATGGTACAGGTTGATTACAAATTGATTACATGTTGAGGTACAAGTTGATGCATGGTTCAGATTTATTGGTACATGTTTACAACGGTATATCTCACAATGATAGTGTGACAGTGATTCCATCATTCTACTCCTACTTCAGGGCAGTTGGACGGGGAAAGGACAAATGGTTGTAGCCACCTTCCGGTTGTAGTTAGAGAACATAGGGGGTTGTAGCCTCCTTTTGGTTGTAGCCAGAGAATTGGGGAGTTGTGGCTTCCTTCAGGTTGTAGCCTGAGAAACTAGGGGGTTGGAGCCTCCTTCCAGTTGCAGTTGGAAAACAAAGGAAGTTGGTGCTTCCAATGAATGTAATTCTTCAAGAAATATAAGAAAAAACATTATGTGGTTTTCTCCCAATTTGGGTTTCCACGTAAAACACTGGTGTAGTGTGTATGTGTATCATTGTTCATTTGTTCATTTCTTATTTACTCTGCAATTATTGGATGATAATGCTTCATTGATATAACACTTGGATTATATGGGTTAAAAGGAATAAATTGCTCTATTACTAATTCACCCCCCCTCTTAGTAATCCAACAATTGGTATCAGAGTCAATTCCTTAAGGAAACAATTTAACCATTGGAAGGAGATCATGGATTATTCTGAGAATGGAGTACCAATGTTTAATGGTTAGAATGGTTTTAAGTATGATATGTGGAGCATAAGGAAGAAATTATTTTTACAGGCACAGGGACATTATATTTGGCTATCAGTTGTTATAGGATATGATAGTTCAAAAAGGGAAAAGACTTCATCCAAGAAGGAATTGAGGAAAAATAACAAAATAGAAATGGATTTCATCTGGGAAGGATTACCTAATCTGGTAAGAGAAAAGGTTGGTAAATGTTCATCAACAAAAGAACTTTGGGATAAGTTACATGACATATATTCTTCACCCATCACAGATTCAGAAAATGTCAAAGAAGATGCATAAACAAATCAAGAAGAATTATGTTCACCGTATCAAGAAGACTCAGAAGATGAAGAGTACATAATCACCAGCGGTATGTTGTTTTGTGTTAATTGTGAAAAACATGGACATCTTGAAATAAAATGCCATGAAGGAAATGAGACAGGAAAAATAATTGAAAAGGAAGACAATTATGAAGAAGAATTGATTAGTGCTTTAGATGAACTAAGAGAAGAAAACAATTCACTCAAGAAAGAAATGATGAAACAAAAGGAAAGTTGTCACATTTTTTAAGAATCCCAACAGGTCATCGCGAACTTAAGAACTCAGCTAGAAGAATCCAGAAAGATCGACGAAAATCTTGAATATCAAAAGCGGTGTTTGAAAACCAACATAGCAGCACAGAAGGAAGAAGCAGAAATGAGAGAGAAGATATTGACAGATCATCTTAAGGAAAGAAATAACGATCTAAACCAGCTTGAGGCAGAGTTTGGTCAAGAAGAGAAAGGACTTGAAGAAGAAATAATCACATTAAAAATCCATCCCGAAGAAACAAAAAGAACATAAGAAGTCATGAAGTCTCAGATAATGAAGGAAGAATAAGAGGTTGAGAAGCTTGAAGAAGAAGTTGTCACATTGAGAAGTAAAATCGTCAAGCTCAACACGAACGTTGAAGAGACAGAAACATCCACATCAGTTATAGAGAATGAAGAGAAACTCTATAGGTTGCTAGAAAAGAAGAATGAATAGAATAGAAAGAATTATTCAGAAGTACTCAAAGGAAGGAATCATGGTCAACCAGAATCTAAGAAAACTATTAAAGATACATCTTCAAGGGGACCATCCATGTTCAAGCCAAAAAGAAGCTTCAATCATGATCATGATCAGTGAACACAAAAATTCAGAAGGACTACGCCACAAAGAAGATCATTCACTCCTAGGTATGCAAATTTATTTTATGGTCATTGTTTTTATTGTACTAACATTGGACATAAGGTTGTAGATTGCAGGGATTATAAAAGAAATGTTCAAGCAAGAAGTGCCTATGTGGCCGCACGTAATATTGAGTGTTACAAATGTCATAACTCTGGAAACATAGCCAATGATTGTAGAAGCATGATCGATACTTGCATGAAATAGAATATTGATATCAGATATAAGAAAGTATGGATAAGAAAACAAGAAGAACAGGTGAACAAAGACCAGGTACCAGAGATCACAAGATTGGCAATAAAACGAGATGAAGAAAATTCTACAGAGACAAAGAAAGATGTCAGATACAAAAAGGTTTGGAAAATAACTGAAATAAAGGAAGGGCAAGTAAATAAGGAACAGGTTCAAGAGATTGTACTTTCAAGAATTGTAGTGAAAGATGAATCCATAGAGAGAAAGAAAGAAGTCGGAGCTAAGAGAGATAATGAATCTACCCATGAAGATGATGATGAATCTACCAATGAAGATGATGATGAATACACATCATAGAAGGAATTGTTCCGAGCCATTTGACTTGGATACTCCCAGTAATATGAATATTAGACAGGGGGAGTCTATGCAATAGCTGTGACAGACCAAAGAACCATCCTTAGAGCATCTTGTAGAGTTTGAGAAGACAAATTCAGAGAAATCAGTTAGCAAAAGTACAATTTGATAGTATAATGATAAACGGGTTAGCATTATGGATAGTTGTGCAAGTAGACTCTTGGAAAGCATGGACAGAGATGGATTCGTAAGAACACTTAGTAGGTTTGGATAGATATATGATAGTGGACGAGAGCATGGATTCATAGATTGGCTTAGAGAGTGGATCAGATACAAAGGAACGTTATCGTAATGGATGATAATTACACAGTAAATGGCTCAATCAATGTGTTGGCCCTTGACCAAGTTTTGAAGTATACTTGGTCATATTTGACCATTTTTGGACTGCGATAGCTTGCCAAAGATGGAGCGCAATGCAAAGAAAGAAAGACCTATTTTGGGGTACCTTTTAAGGTTTTTGGGTTGATGTAAAGGGAAAGGGATGTCGGCCCATGGGATTACCCACGTTTAGGCCCATTTTGTAATCTATAAATAGATATTAGGCAATGTAAGTAGGGGGAACAAATTAGTGCAAATGTATAGCTAAAGGCTTAGTGCTAGTAGTTGGATCTGTGTGATCGGATGTGTATCGCAAGTGCTCTGTGCATGATTGTAAGGAGATTGGAAGGCTAGGTGCAAGTTGTTGTGGTTTTGTGCTGAGTTCAAGGAAGAAGGATCTAGCAAGCTGCACAGATCTTTTGTCTTGTGCGAAGTAAGGGTCATTGAAGCTCCATGCTGTAACTGCTTGACCGAGATAATATAAATAAGAAGATTTTGTGGATGTAGCCCCAGGGTGGGGGTGAACCATGGTAAGTCTGTGTAATGTGCTCTGTGTTTTGACCTAAGTGTTGCTTCCTTTTGGCTAAGTGCTTGCTGTGATTAAGTAGATCTAGTTATGCTCTGTGCTTATGATATAAGAATGAATGTTATATCTGATATATAGGATGTTTGGTGCTTGATCTGTTGAATCTAATCTATGTTTTGTGGCTAAGTACTGAATCATCTTTAGTCTAATCATTCAATACGATGCTTTGTGCCATATGCGAAGTACCATAAGGGTTAAATATAGATGAATGATCTATGGTAAGTGACTTGTAGTAGGTATAATCACAGATCAGTGTCCCAGCTAAGGTTTCAGACACTTGAGTCCTGAAACCACCCTTGCCTCTACCTCGGGTGAGACTTCATCTTCTTTGCAGGTGTTTCCGAAAGGGCCGATAGTTAGGGATTTTTTGGTGCGCTCTTGAGTGTTGAACCCCGAGTTTGCCCCTGTGCCAACAAATGGTTCCGTTGCCGGGACTTGAAACTATGATTGCTGGGAACTGAGGAAAAAGAAACATTGTGAAAAATAAAGCTCTGTACGTAGATTTGTTTCCCTAGTGCACGGATTTTTACTCGACCTATGCATCTTTGTGCTAGGAATAATGTCAGATCTGAAGAAAGGAAGATCAGATCTGAAGAAAAGAAGCGAGATCTGAACGATATGTGCTCTGAAAAAAGTAAAAGTGGAAATTTCTGAAAGAAAGAAGTCAGATCTCCAGAAAAGAGGTAAGATCTGTAAGCTTTGTGCTCTAATAAAGGTAAGAATAGTCAAAATTTCTTAGATCTGGAAGCTTTGTGCTCTGTAGATAAGTGATTTTTTTTTTCTAGAACAAGGATCTAGGTATGTTTGATAGATTCTGTCCTAGCTTAAAAACTAGGGCATTAATAGATGAAAGAAAGTTTGATATGAATAGATATGATAAGTATAAAGATAGATATGTTATACCTATGCATAAAAATAATGTCTGGACTAACAAGTGGATGCAGGATCCTAGAAAGAAATTTTTGCAGGTCAACCATTATGATCCTAGCACGCAGTACAAAAAGAGTTGGGGATCATTGAAGATAAAGAGAGGATTAACTCTTTGTTACAATTGCAGAAGACCAAGCCATCTTGCTAAGGAATGCCCTGGAAGAAACCCTAACTACCTCTGTTGTAAAGCTATGGACCATGAAGTATTGGATTGCCCTAGAATGATTGCTAGACTTGAAAAACTGAATATGGAACAAGCAAACTCTAAAGGAGATCAAGAGACTAAAATTATGGAAGAACCCCGGAAAGAATCATAGATCATGTTACTGAAAATAAAAGAAACTCTAAATGATCCTAAGGATGTCAGTTTGTCAGAAATCTTCAAAGAATAGGAGAAAATCGAAGTAAGAATAAGAGACTTTGACATTGACTGTGCCTTGGATGAGGGAACACCGATGAATATTATGACAAAAAGAACTTGGGAAACCCTAGGAAGGCCTTCTTTGGTCCCTTCACTAGCAACCATCGGATTATTTAAAGGCAAAATGGTAACACTATGTGGTAGAATTACCCAAATAGCTATGAATACTCGTGGAACTTCGACAAAGGAAGAGTTCGAAGTCATTATATTTATTAAGGACCATTCCCCATTTCCAACTTTGCTAGGAAATATCTGGATTGAAAAAGACTAGATCCAGAGGAGAGAAGAAAAGGAAGCCCTAGAACAGAAGAAGCAAGAAATCATGGAATTTATGACTAGAAGTATTGCCTACTTGATGGAGGAACAAGAGAATAGATCTCCGTTGTTAAACACCGGGAACCTGGATGTCAAAGCGATAAGAGCGTTAGAGGAACCACAAAAGACCGAAATATCTAACCCATATGATGAAGGAGTATTATCCTTGGATCTGAGGAAAGATCCTAGGTAGCGCGAAGTGACTATGTCAAGAGAAGATAATATTCAGAATGAAAAGAGGGTGAATGAGACTAAGCTCACTGGGAAAAAGGATAGGAAGCTAAGTAAGAATATGGCCAAAATCAGAAAGATACAAACGACTCCAGAAGGAACTTCGCCGAAGGAAAAATCACAAGAATTGAGCTTCGCCGAGATATCAGAACAACGACATATAGCACTTCACCATGGTGCAGTAATATGGCCGTTGGACTGATATACCCATTCGGTTTCCGCCTTGAATGGGTCAAAAAAAAAATTATGGGTTCCCACTAGAGCATTGAACAACATCAGAATGGATAGAATAGAGTTAATGCAGGCCCCATATCCATTGGAAGAAGATCGTTGCTATGTTTCCCTACTTAGTCCGTTGCGACACGCACCGTGCATACTTTGGCTAAGTGAGAATTTGAGTTCTAACCTTGAGATTACTTCACCCTGCGATCATTTCCTTGTTTCCTTACTATTCACCGTAATCTCAGCCGTCATTTTCACACCTGAGCTAGTGGACCCAAGCTTGTATGTCGGATGAGCTCAAAGATGTTGAGAAAGTAGTTGACGAAGTTTTGACTAACCTAATGGTTGAGAGAAGGATATCTGAAAGTGTGCAAGCATCATCGTTGGGAGGATTCCAAGCTTCTCCCTCCAATGCTCGCAATGTAGGACCTTCCAGAACCACAACCAAGACAAGAACAAAGCACAGAGATGATATTGCAAATGTCAAGCTAATCCCGCACATTTTGTCGGTTTACATCCCACCTTTGAGCAACAAGATTAAATGCGATAGTGTACCCAGATACTTTGAGTACAAATTGATCACCGCATATCTTTTGAAAGGAGTGCGTGCAGTACGTGTTGACCAGGACAAGCTTGCAACACTAAAATTCAGTGATTTTAACCTTGGAGATCGCAAAACCTACAACATGTTGGTTCCATATAAATACTTAACTAAGACCAAAGGTCGTAATCCTAAGATTGTCCCGCAGTCCTGGATCCAAAACCTTGTGTAGTCCACACTGCTCAACATAATGAAGATCCCTCACTTCGGAAGACACTAGGAAGTCAACGCATGCGTCAAGTTGTTGTTGTCTTACTACCACGAAGGATATTTATGGTTGGACTGCCACATTACTGTGGATC
The DNA here is from genome assembly GCA_009831015.1 of Picea engelmannii. NCBI lineage: Eukaryota > Viridiplantae > Streptophyta > Pinopsida > Pinales > Pinaceae > Picea > Picea engelmannii. The sequence continues at coordinate 21,691 of ML778082.1, read as the reverse complement.
CGACTCTAATCAATTGCATCACAGGACTCAACATGCAAGGCCGTGACCCACAGGACTTTTACCCAAGAAAGACCTTTAACCGAGCACTAGCACAGCAGATAAAGGAAATTTATGGTGATGTAGAGAAGGGAACGGGAGGATACAAGGTAGCCTGCATCCAGAGTGGTGCAGTGCACCTTGCATGTCAGTTGATCGCGAGTAAATTAATTCGTAAGAATAGACCAACACAAGTGACTAGCTTCGTAGTTGACCTCGCAGGGAAGTGCACCGAGGGACTACCGATGAATTGGGTGTAGTATCTCATCAACCAGTTAGAACTGGATTGCAAAGGTGTGCAAGACCAAGGGTATGAGTTCCACTTTAGTTGGCTACTCATACTCATCACTTTCATCACTTGGGAAATGGGAAATGCCAGAGGGAGCCACTTTCCTGGAGATCAAACCGTTTGAACCACTGGCCACGAAGTTCTGTATCTTGCGGTACTCCAGTGACATGACCAAATAGTGGTAGTCTAATGTTGTCTTCCACACCTACTTCAACCAACTGAAAACTGCAATTTATTCTACACCACGAATCACCCCGAACATACTTCATAGGTTTAGACCTTTGATGAAGTTTAGCGTGGATCGCCACTTCATCTACATTACAGCACACGGTGATGAACATAAACAACAACTCCAATCCTACTACAAGATGACAAAGGACAATTTGGAGAAGATCACCAAGGAATGGTCAACATGCCTACTTGTTGTAGCAGACCCCGTAGATATGTCCGACGAAGAAAACCCTGAAACTATGCCAGATATACCTGGGCCAAGTAGGACTAAGAAGGATGACGAATTTGAAGATGTCCCTAGCACATCCGCGAAGACTACTTTGATCTCACCTACACGGGGAGGTGATGGTGACGATCTAGGTGGTATATAAGTGGAGAAAAACAAAGGCAAAGTGACTCCACCAAGGGAGGAGGAGGATCCCTCCCTGAAAATAAATATGACACCACCAAAACCCTCCTCCGGAAAGAAAGCCAAGGCTACCCGGACCACGCTTAAAACTACCTCAGATGACTTTGACTTCTTAATTTCTGTGCTGAATGATGTTTCACTCAAGCTTGTAGAAAAGAAAGAAGCAAAGTAGGAGGAGATCTTCAACTAAATCAAATGAAAACTCAAAGAAGTGCAACAGACACTCCATTCCAGCCAAGCAGTGTCTACAATGCCTTTGATAAGCGAAACATCAGGAACAGGTGATGAGCCCATATAGTTACACCAAATCATTGATCAAGTTGACGCTCGCCTTCGACGAGCTCACGAAGAGACAATGCAAGCCACCAAGGCTTTGATGCAAGCACAAACAACACTTATAGAACAACAGAAGGAGGCAGAACGAGAAAATCTTTCCCTGAAAGCGAAGTGGGATGAGGAAAAGGCACAGTTGCTAGCAGAGCAAATTGAATTCCAGGAAAGGATTTACAAAGCAATGCACTTTGTGACAGTTATAGAGGTGAAGATGGAAGACCGTATCCCACAGTAGGTGACCCAAATCGAATAAGTATTCCAACAACTCCAACAATGCATCACAGATCTGGAACCTCGCATCGTGCCCGAGACCCCTCAGGAAATTAGATATCTAAGAGAGGCCACTACTCGAAGAACAGTTGGCCGGTTAAAAACCTTTTCCTTGGAATGCAAGCAACTGAGCACTAGAAGTACCCATACTTATGAGACCCTCACTGAGACTCCAGAATTGCAGACATTGGAGGCACAACTCCAAGAAGCCAAGAAGCATGCAGACATGCTATAGGTGTAGATAAAGACTTTGAACCAGGTCGAAAGAATGAAGAGGTTCGCAGAACAATGCACAACACAACAACAAGTACATGCGCTGCAAAGTAAAGTGATGGAAGTCTCCCAACGACTTCAGTCGATCCAAGAAAAGGCATGCCAACTGTTCGCTAAACTTGAAAGCCAAGAAGCTGAACTCGAATGGGTTTTCATCACTGCAGAACAATGCCTGGAAGGACCACTCAATGACACAGTGATCCAGGAACTTACTGAGCAAAAGGTTGTCTCACTACAACAGGTTGAAGCAGATCGAGCCAAGCTTGAGGCATTCGAGGTAGAATTGAACATACCTGGGTGACTCAGGACGAGTCACAGGTGAGAGTTGGGGGCCTGTTGGCCCTTAACCAAGTTTTGAAGTATACTTGGTCATATTTGACCATTTTTGGACTGCAACAGCTTGCCAAAGACAGAGTGTAATGCGAAGAAAGCAAGACCTTTTTTTATGTACCTTTTAGAGTTTTTGGGCTGATATAAAGGGAAAGGGATGTTGGCCCATGGGATTACCCACGTTTAGGCCCATTTTGTAATCTATAAATAGATACTTAGGCAATGTAAGTAGGAGGAACAACTTAGTGCAAATGTATAGCTAAAGTCTTAGTTCTAGTAGCTAGATCTGCGTGATCAGATGTGTATCATAGGTGCTCTGTGCACGATTGTAAGGAGATTGGAAGGCTAAGTGCAAGTTGTTGTGGTTTTTTGCTGAGTGCAAGGAAGAAGGATCTAGTGAGCTGCATAGATCTTCTGTCCTATGTGAAGTAAGGGTCATTGAGGCTCTGTGTTGTAACTGCTTGATCGAGATAATATAAAGAATAAGATTTTGTGGACGTAGCCCCAGGGTGGGGGTGAGCCACGATAACTCTATGTAATGTGCTCTATGTTTTGACCTAAGTGTTGTTTCCTTTTGGCTAAGTGCTTGTTGTGATTAAGTAGATCTAGTTATGCTCTGTGCTTATGATATAAGAATGAATGCTATATCTGATATATAAGATGTTTAGTGCTTGATCAGCTGAATCTAATCTATGTTTTGTGGCTAAGTACTAAATCATCTTTAGTCTAAGTATTCATTGCAATGCTCTGTGCCATCTTCGAAGTACCATAAGGGTTAAATATAGATGAATGATCTATGCTAAGTAACTTGTAGTAGGTATAATCATAGATCGGTGTCCCAGCTAAGGTTTCAGACACTTGAGTCCTGAAACAACCCTTGGCTCTACCTTGGGTGAGACTTCATCTGCTTCGCAGGTGTTGCCAAAAGGGTTGGTACTTAGGGATTTTTTGGTGCACTCTTGAGTGTTGAACCCCGGGTCTGCCCCTGTGCCAACACAATGCTAATGGATTACAAATTGACAGATACTTTTTGGAAATGGTTAGTGCATACAACAGTTCACATTCAAAATAGAGTAATGCTCAGAAACAACACTGACAAAAATCCCTACGAGATATGGAAAGGAAGACCAGAAAATGTGAAGCACTTCAGAGTTTTTGGAAGAAAATGTTACATCAAAAGAGAATATGGAAGAATGGGAAAGTTTGACTCTCGTGTGGAAAAATGAGTACTTGTTGGTTACTCAAGTATAAGGAAAGCATACAAGTGTTACAATATGAGATTGAACAAAATTGTGGAAAGAATCAACGTAACAATTAATGAAACAGGCATAACAAAATCAAAGGAAGTAGAAGAGGAAGATGAAGAGAATCTGACATAAACATAAGAGAAAGTTCAACAAGTGTCTACAAAGACACCCAGTAAACGTGTATAGAATAATCATCCTTCAGATCAGATTATCGGAAACAATGATGCAGGAATTGAGACTAGAAAAAGAATCCATTCACCAGAACAAACACACCTAGCACTCTTATCTGTAATTGAACCAAATTTTTTTGAAGAAGCCAACAAGGATGAATTTTGGAATAAGGCCATGGATGAAGAATTGGATCAAATAGAGAAAAATGACACTTGGGAATTGGTTCCAAGACCAAAAAATAAGAACGTGATCGGCACAAAATGGGTTTTCAGGAATAAATTAAATGAAGATGGACAAGTTACAAGGAACAAAGCTAGAATGGTATGTAAAGGATATGCTCAGATTGAAGGAAATGAATTTGAAGAGACATTTGTCTTAGTTGCCAAAATGGAAGTAATTTGTTTTCTTTTAGCTTATGCATGCTCAAAAAATGTTAAAGTATATCAGATGGATGTAAAATCAGTTTTTATGAATGGGGAACTTGAAGAAGAATTCTACATTGAACAACCAGAAGGATTTCAATTGTCAAAGAACACATATTATGTGTGTAAATTAAAGAAGACCTTGTATGGTCTAAAACAGGCTCCTAGAGAAAGGTACTCCAGAATGGATAAGTATCTGCAAAAGACAGGGTTCAGAAAAGGAAGTGGAGACAACAACCTCTACATCAAGGTAAGTCAAGATAATATTTTATTAATTGAAGTTTATGTTGATGATATTATCTTTGGTAGTGATGATGACAAGTTAAGTCAAAAATTTGCAAAAGATATGCATAAAGAATTTGAAATGTCTCTACTTGGAGAACTATCCTTATTTTTGGGACTTCAGATACATCAAAGAAACCAAGGAATTTTTATTTCTCAAATCAAGTATATCAAAGAAATGCTAAAGAGGTTCAGAATGGAAGATTGCAAACCAATTGTCACTCCCATGCAAACCAATTGCAAGTTGAGCAAAGATGATGATTCAAAGTCTACAGATCAAAGACAATACAATTCAATGATTAGGAGCCTATTATATGTGACAACATCTAGACCATATGTAATGGATGCAATTAGACAGGTGGCACAATTTCAAGCAGCACCAAAAGAATCACATGTATTAGCAGTGAAGAGAATTTTCAGATATCGCAAAGGAATAAAAGAGTTTGGGCTATGGTATTCAAAATGAAATGATCTATCACTAATTGTCTACACAGAGGCAGATTGGGCAGGCTGTATTGATAACCGACGAAGCACTAGTGGAGCAACGTTCTACTTTGGTGAGTGTTTAGTATCATGGATGAACAAGAAACAATCATCAATATCTCTATCTACAGTCGAGGCAGAGTATATTGTAGCAACAACATGTTGTACATAGGTTCTTTGGATGAAACAAACTTTGACAGATATACATGTTGAGTATGACGAGCCCATTCCATTATATTGTGATAATACAAGCACCATCAGTATCTCAAAAAACCCAGTGATGCACTCCAAGACAAAGCACATTCCAATCAAGTATCACTTTCTATGGGAACATGTTGCAGAAAATAACATTAGAGTTGAGTATGTGGGCACAAAAGAACAAGTGTCAAACATATTTACAAAACCATTTCCATGGGAAGCCTTTGAATATCTTCTCCAAAGACTTGGAGTTATTTCTACTCCAAAATGAATGTTTTTTGAATGATTTTTGAATGCTTATATTATGTCTTAGATGTACATGAGGAAACACCATAAGAGGACAGTTTAGTCAGGGGGAGCAGCCCCAGATGGAAAGATACATTTTCCATTGATGACAAAGGGAGAGAGATTTATCAGATGCAGACGACAGAGGCATGGTTCCAGGGGGAGCATGAGAGATATGATTTCATTATTTCATCAGAGTGTTGTCATCAATGCTAAAGAGGGAGACCGTTGATTAAGGTTGGTTGTCATTGATGTCAACCATTGAAGAAAGCCTCGTAGCACAAAGGTTTGGGTAATGGAACCAATATTTTTTGATTTAAATATGACTCATTATTATTTTTTCATGGCTAATAATAAGTAAATACGGATGAACTCCAAAGTGGTCCCCTTATGGTGAAAGCCCTCACGGGAAGACGCTTTGTGGAGTAAGAGAACCCATGATTAATTGTGGAATAATGAGATGAAGGACAATGAGTTTGTCAGGGAAACTATCCTAAATGGATAGTTCTTGTCATGCCATTTTTGGTGCTATGTGGAATGTCACATAACCCCTCATGGTCAGAGAGTTATGGTCATGAGAAGTTGAAGACCCCAGGTTTGGGTAATGGACCCAAGTTTGTTTGATGGGTAACGGTATAAGTTATGCTATATTTTTAGATAATACTATTCTATATGGATATTACATGTCATGCCATTTCTGGTTGTATGTGGAATGCCACATAGCTCCTCACGGTATGAGAGTTATGGCCTTACGAAGTTGGAGGACCTTCATATGTCATCTAGAAGCCCCAAAAGGTCAAAGTAGTCAAAGTGGTTTAAGAGATTTTAAAAGGTAAATAATAAAGTGAAGTAATGAGTGTATTATAATTCAAAGTAAATACAAAATAAATTCTTTCAATAATAAATTTAATGGATAAATTAGAAGTGGGTTAACCCTAAAATAAGGAAAGTGGGGCTAAGTGACCTAGAAGATGTTTTGAAGGAAGTTACTTGGAGAGTATAAATAAGAGGCTAGGCTCTCTCATTTTAGATACACTTGAGCATATTGAATATCTACAGGTGTCTGAGGTAACCAAGGATATCTAAGCCGAAATTCTGAGGGAAGGTGAAGAAAAGAAGGCTGAAATGAAAGAAAGGATAAATTGTTTTGATGATTCTTTCTAAGGGCATGCTCTACAAAGTCACTCTCTAGAATAAGCCAGAATTCGGCAAAGCATGTCATTTTTGCTATAACTCATTTTCTGAGAGGTTCCAAGTAGTGACACTTGGAGGAATTGCATAAAACACACTGAAAAACATTGTGTATCAGTTTCAGATCTTTATAAATTACAGGTACAAAGTTATGATTACTTCAAGTTAGGGTTGTTGACTAATCCAAAGCTATGAATGTGAGACTCAAGAAAAATTTGATGAAAATGCTAGTCTCTAGTTGTTAAAGTTAAGGAAGGTTTGTAAGAATATGATCATATAAACCAGGTCTATTACAGAGCTACAAATCATATTTGGATGATGAAATTGATGAGGGCTTTTGGTTGAGGTACATGTTGAGTACATCGTTGAGACAAGTAGTTGATGAGTTGGCACATACATGAGGTGTATAGTTGATGATGTTGGCACATATTGATGAGTCATAGTTGAAGAGTAGTTGACACACATGATTGGTACATACTTGGTACATGGTTGGATGCACTTGTTTATGGTACATGTTGATTACAGGTTGTTTGGTACAGGTTGGTGCATGGTTGATGCATTTGTTTATGGTACAGGTTGATTACAGGTTGAGGTACAAGTTGATGCATGGTTCAGATTTATGGGTACATGTTTACAGTGGTATATCTCACAGTGATAGTGTAACAGTGGTTCCATCATTCTAGTTCTACTTCAGGGCGGTTGGACGGGGCAAGGATAGGTGGTTGTAGCCACCTTCCGGTTGTAGACGGAGAACATAGGGGGTTGTAGCCTGAGAATTGGGGAGTTGGAACTTCCTTCAGGTTGTAGCCTGAGAAACTAGGGGGTTGGAGCCTCCTTCCAGTTGCAGCTGAAAAACAAAGGAATTTGGTGCTTCCAATGAATGTAATTCTTCAAGACATATAAGAAAAAGCATTCTGTGGTTTTCTCCTAATTTGGATTTCCACGTAAAACACTGGTGTACTGTGTATGTGTATGATTGTTCATTTGTTCACTGCTTATTTACTTCACAGTTATTGGATGATAATGCTTCATTGATATAACACTTGGATTATATGGTTAAAAATGATTAAATTGCTCTATTACTGATTCACCCCCCCTCTCACTAATCCAATAATTATGAGTATTAAACACATGATACAAGTGGCTATGCATATCAACTTCCAATGTTCCTAGTTTTTCCTAAGGTCAATGGCTGATGCAAGGATTACTCACCAGCTCGGATATTTCTCATGGGGAGTGGGATAACACGGGAGAAATCTTTCATCCCAAGTTATTTTTCGGGCAAGTCTTCCTCCGGTTTTAAATTTCTAGCCAATTTAGAATTCTGATCCATTTTCTGAGTATTTGGATTGGTTTAAATGGGGCAAAACCCCTTCAATAAGGTTCTGAAATGTATGAAACTTTAATCCATGCAAAACTCACGCTACCCCTCAGCATCTGGTCGGATTCAGGCCCATTTTTTTGCCTGAAAAGAGGGAATATGGCTCCCAAATTAACTTACTCCTTTCTCATGGTACGTCGCTCAGATGGGTACCATGGTGGTTCCTTTTTCTAGATTTGGTACAGGGTTCTGGCCGGGTTTGTACAGTTCATTAAAGGGTGCAGTTATCAAGCAGAACAACCTCATGGGGGTTCGAAATATCCTTAGAAGCTCAATAAGGAAGGAGGTCATAACGTTTGGAATCGTCTTCTTCTCTTACACCATCTCCATTATGTTTTCCCTTCGGTCTTGCTCGCATCTATGTCGCCTTGTGTTTTTTTATTGGTTTCTCAACTTCTGCAACATGCCACGGGAAAGAGGGAAAGTAAACAGAGCTGGTGGAGTTTTTCGTGGTCTCAGAGGTCGTCCTCGAATCCCTTCCCCTATGGATAGTGATGCTAATAGTGAGCCCCAACAATTGGAATCAAACACTATGGAGAAGGGGTCGCCAGCCATGCAAAATGAAGTGAAATCATGGGAATGTATGGTAGAGTGGGAAGACATTCCCACATAAACTGTTGAGGCTAACACTACAGCTCCCCCAGAGATTCGATCAGCTGCAATTGAGGGTAGGCAGGGCACAACCTAGTCTCAGGGCATCGTTTCTAGTTCCCTTCAGCGCGAGGAAGGAGAAAGCTCCCAACAACACGATGACAAGGATACAAATGTATGTTTCTAGGAAGAACACCTTCAGCTCATGTTTGAGTTGCAAAGTAATATGGCTGACCAAAAGTTCCATCAGGAGCTGATGGAGGGGAATATTAATTGGCTGCTAGGTACTTGCTCAACCACCCCACACAACAGTACTTGATAGGCACGTTCCCAAGGGAAGTACTTCCCACAAATAGGTCTTCTATCTAGTCTGGTTCTTATCTTTTGTGTCCATGCATTATTATCTAGATACATCTCTTTACTGGTCTTGAGCATTTATGGTTTTAGTTTTGAAACTCCTAGAATAGACTATTATTTGCTTTTAAGTTTTGGCCCTTTGGGCATGACTTTTCAGACACTTAGATCTTGGTACATGGGTTGGTTTCCTCTGTTGGAAGCCCATGTATCAAGGTCCCCTGAATGTCGTGTTATGATTGAATGTATTATCATTTTTGGATATGGAAGGTAATATAATCTCTTAAATTACAAAAAAAAGTTGCGTTAGAGAGGGAGGTGTATACTTTTTTTGGTGCTCAACGTGGTATCAACGTGGCTTGAGAATGTTGGAATAATGTAGAAATGATAGGCAGATTGCTAGGGATTGGGTTGTTGTGTTCTGATTATATTTAGCATGGATAGGTTTGAGATCCACACTTCATGGATCTAGGATTTGGTTTGTTATGACTATCTCCTCTATATATTGTACTCTGATTTCATTTGTTAATTCAATTGGTTTTCACCATTCCTGTAGTGAGCGAGCCTTGAGTGCTCTGCTCCATTTCCATCTCTGTCTTTAATTTAAGTTGGCATCAGAGCGTTCGATTCCTGTGCGTGGAGGAGAGAGTTCGCGCTGGAGATGTAAGCCCGCGCTTTTGTGAGGAGCCCACACCAGACTCTGACTGAGATAGTGCACCCAGATATCAGTGCGCTGAGATACCAGTGCGTGGAGGAGAGAGTACGCGCCGAGGAGCCAAGGAGAGATCTTGTTCGTGTGCTGAAGAGCCGAGGAGCCGAGGAGAAATCCTGTTCGCGTGCCGAAGAGCCGAGGAGCCGAGTAGAGATCCTGTTCGCGCGCTGAAGAGCCGAGGAGCTGAGAAGAGATCATGTTCGCGCACTGAAGAGCCGAGGACCTTGGGTTGGAAATCTGTGTGGAGGAAATCCAATCGTGTGGATTTGTGACTGTGTAAAGCCTGGTGCGGTGAGCGTGGAGCTGAAAGAGTTACCATACCAACGCAACTGCCAAGAAGAAGAAAGTGCACTAGAATGTTCTGCGTTGAAGAAAGGTCCCGACTTTCCTGACTGGAGTAGACAGTTGATTGAACAAGATTCTTGTTGATAAATAAATCGCTAAGAGGGCATGCTATGTGTAAGATTGTCACAGGAAACCATCGTGTGAGTCACCCGATGAATGAACCATTGTTCTGGTGAGTTGTTTATCATTTGTTGCCGAGTGAGGAGCTGCCTGTGTGTTAATCATAGATCTAGAGCTGCAACTTCTTTAAATTGTTGGTGTTTGTAATTTTTTTTCTTACGCGCGACTGTGAGGAGCCGTGTAGATTTGCACCCATAGACCTCCCCGGACAGCATCGGCTTCGTGTTCTGCATCTCTCTGTGATTCGGTTGGGTCCTGTTTCAGCTGCTGCCGTGTAGATTTCTGCTCCAGACGTTGACCGTCGTTGCCTCCTGACGCAGCCTGCAAAAGACCAAGGTGTGCCGTCAATTTTTTTTCTGAAATTTTTTTGCTGATTAGTTTTGTATTCACCTCAGAGATCAGGTGAAATGGCCACTGCCCAACAACATTTGGCTGATACATATATCAATGAGGCTTCCAAATTGAATGGAGAGAACTACGTCAATTGGAAATTCAAGCTGCAGATTGTTCTTGAATTATTTGGTGGCTGGACGATTGTGAATGGCACTGAGCTGAAGCCAACAGATCCTGCATTACTTGCAGATTGGAATAAGAGGGAAGCCAGAGCAAAGGTTACATTGTGAATGTCTGTGCAAGACAAGATTATTCCTCACATCAGAAATTGTGACACGTCTAAGAAAACATGGGACGTGCTCAAAGGTCTTTATGAAACCAAAGATGCAAACCGGGTATTATTTCTAAAGACCAAATTAATGTCGATCAAGATGGAAGCAAATGAAGGGGTAAGTAAGTACATCTCTCGCATAAAAGATTTAACTGATAATTTGGCAGCTATAGGTGAAAAAGTAGCTAGTATTGATCAAGTAACTATCTCTCTAAAAGGTTTACTTGCCAGATTATAAAGTGTTTATTTCAGCACTTGCAGCGAGAGAAAACCCCCCAAATTTTGTAGATCTTACAGGTATTCTCCTTCAAGAAGAAGAAAGGATGAAAAATTATGATCAGGATGCTAAAAGTTCAGATCTTGCATT
>ML778081.1:705403-834755 GCA_009831015.1 Picea engelmannii | reverse complement strand
TGTATTCTGTGTTTCTCAAATTGTATATAAAATAATCAATTTGAATGTATTTATTGAGCAGGAAAAGCTGATAGAGGGAGCAAAGAAGGGAGGGAGCACAAGGGCTTCTCAGATGGGGAAGGAAGGATATCAAGAGATGGGTAGAAAAGGTGGGCTTTCGAGGATAGAAGTTTCTGGTGAGGAGGCAGCCAAGGAAAAAGGCATCGAGATTGATGAGTCCAAATATAAGACCAAGTCTGAACTCTCTGAGGTTGCCAAGACTCCTCAGCAACAAACATGATAGAGACCCAATCTGATTATGCATATATATCTAATGTATATATAATCTGTGTATATGTGTGGCATTCGGCTCCATATGTCACAATTTTGAATATGCAGTGCCAGAGTTTTGGATGGCTTGGCGTTTCCGGCTGCCATCTTGTGAATAGTTGAAGGGCAACTTATATATATATATATATATATAGCGAATCTGGCAACGCTATCTCCAGAATTTTGAATATGCAGTGCCACAGTTTTGGATGGCTTGACGTTTAGGGCTGCCATCTTGTGAATAGTTGAAGCTCTACTTATATATATACACAGAGAGATTCTAGCAACGTTATCTCCCGTTTTGTTTGTGATTGAAGAGGTTGTGTTTTAACTGTTTAATCTATGTTAGGTTAATTATTATTGTTAAATATAGCTTAACACAATTATCATTGATGTTTCTATGGGATGAATATGTACTTTAGATTATTCAGTTTTTGCAATAATCTTATAGTTGATTCTGGCTCTTAAACAAGAGATAACAAGACCTTTAACCTAGACAAGATATGTAATCTCTCCAAATAATTCTGGCTCTTAAATGGTATCTTTAACCTAATTCTGGCAATATCTGCAAATTTCGAAGGGCTCTCAGCAAGAGATTCTAACTGATCTTCAAGTCGGAATCTGTCATCATCGTCATCATCCCCCTTAAATCCATTGGTGCCAATGGGAATATGTTATCTTTATCAGTGGAATGAGTGTAATGCTTGCACAGGTGGGAAATGGGTCAATTGTTGATTCTCTGCTTGGTTCGTAGTGATTCCGCGCCTTGATCCTCTTTGTCTAGTTCCGAATATAAGGATGGGTCGAGTTCATTACTTTTTGTCTTAATCATTAACATAGCTATATACAGTGCAGGTTTTTTGAGTAATAAATGTAGCTGATGAGGTTTTTATTCAAGATTTTAGTGATTTTTCCATACGCTGTATAGCCCTCGTGAAATAAATCTTGTGTTCTGGTTATTTTGATTCTCCACTGAGTGAGCAATTTGTATATATGCAACGAAATTGCTCCAGGTTTGGGCTAGAAATCGAAAAAACAATATTCGATTCTGAAGAGAGCATTTCAAGATCACTTGAAAACAGTTTCTACAATCATTTGCGCCCTAAACATAAAACCCGGCCCTGAATGCAAAAGTAGAACTATGTAATTACGCATCGAATAACTCCTTCAAAATGATAGAATGATAGATTGGGCACACAAGTGAAGCAAACAAATGTGGCATGAGGTGGAGTTTTCGATACAGACTTGGTAACACAAATGCTATTTTAATAAATGAATATAAACATTCATACTTACCCATATCTCTGAAAAAAGTCATTACCTTGAAGTTCAGTCTGCGTGCAGTATACCGCGTACATTCATCGAACTGCCCAGCAAACCTTTGCCGGAAATCTTCCCAACGCAGGAGTAATCGAACGCGGAAAACATCTGCGATTGGTTCTGATTTTCGGATTATCATATAAATTGTCTGCTAAAATGGCGAAGCCCGTTGGGCTGTATTAATGGATTTCTATCGCCCTAATTCCCACCGCATTAGGTGGGTAAATCAGCTAAATATTCAATGCAGGAACTCCCGACTGACCTCCTTCATTATTCCAACACGTTTTACAGGAAATGGCAGGCCCATCGTAAGAGTTCCCGGAGTAATTTTATTCCACATACGACAATGTCTTTGAAGGTTTGAATCTTTTTATAGTTTTTCAAACCCTTTCATATGATTGAATCAGTGGCGTTCTGTCAGAAGTGTAATTGGGTTTACTATATAACCATGTTTTGACAACCATTTGATTATGATGAAATCATGGTTTAAGAATCGAACTTAAGATTTGTTTTGAATTGGTGAATTTCAATCACAATTGTAATGGCATGTTTACTGGATATGACAATTGTAACTTTTGTCCGCGCCAGAGTTGCGCCGACAAAATCTTTCTACGCTGGAGCAGTCTCGCCGAGCTCACTCAAAACGTTTACACAACAGCACGGCAGGGTTTAGTTGAAAATATCGCCAAGCTCAATCAAAACGTTTACACTACGGCAGGGTTTAGCTTGAAAATATTTTTTTCAAGCTAGGGTTTAGTTGAAAATGTATCGAAAGGTTTTTTTTGCTGAAATATAAATTCTCACTAAATCACAACTTATCATAACTTTATGTTAATGTTGTTTAATATTTTTTCTGAAATATAAATCCTCACGAAATTGTTTAATACTTTTTTAGAAATTACAACTTTATGTTGTTCAAAAATAGATTCAGTTTAAATTGCATTTCTGAATCTAAAAATGGATTCAGTTTTTAGCTTGCCTAAAATTAAATTACATTTTTGAATTCATTTTTGCATTTTTGAATCCAAAAATAGATTCAGCTTACATAAAACTTCTAGAACACTTAGATTTTAGACAAATATCCCAAAAAATATATATAAAAAAAAAAACAAAAAACATAGCAAATATTTAAACTAAGAAAGATGACAAACGTGTACTTTGACTATTTGTTTAAAAAAAACAAAAAACATAGCAAATATTTAAACTAAGAAAGATGACAAACGTGTACTTTGACTATTTGTTTATGCAAACTCTCACAATTTATAACGTGGCATGCACAAGTTCTGTGTAATGAAGAGGGGCCCACATTACACAACCAATGATATTGATTCTAGTTTGTTTTTTCCTTGTGATATAATTTCTTCAAAGCTGGCTGAACGGACTTCTCGTTTGCCTCATCCTCATTTTTAGGATTGTCGAACAATTCCTGATCAGTCTCTCTAATGATTCCCATACATAAAATGACATGTGAAAAAGTATAGTATTAAATCTCACACTCATATGGCATATTTTTAATTAAAAGATTGATTAATTTAAATCTCACACTCATATGGCATATTTTTAATTAAAAGATTGATTAATTTAAATCTCACACTCATATGTCATATTTTTAATTAAAAGATTGATTAATTTTGAAGTTTTCAATAATTATAAATATAATGGCATCTTCTTTTTATAATATTTTTAATGATTTTTGTATTAAAAATTTTTGTTATAGTTTTTAAATTTATGTTTTTTCAAAGTTTTTAAATTTTTTGTATTAATTTTTTTATTTATTTATTTGTTTATTATTTATTTTTTGATTTTTTTAATATATATAATATATATTAAAAAAAATTAATACATTTTGTTGGTTTAAAAAAATTTAATACATTTTGTTGATTGTGGGCTTGCCTCCACAACTCTTGTTCAGGGGTGTTGTAGTCTCCTTGTGGACGACAATTTTTGTAGTCTTCTTGTAAAATATTGTGATTTTATAGTCAATCTGGACCGTTGTGATTTTATAGTCAATCTAGACCGTTCATACTGTTCATTATAAGGATGCAGATCTCACGATAGAAGTTATTTTAAGAATCTTTTCCCTAGAAGACCACCCTCTTTTATGAGGAAAGAGGGAATTGTATTGTCGTTGTTGGTGAACCATGTATATCTATGTCTTTATTGTATTGTGTATCTTTTGTATTTTATTTTCGCATTTATTTTATTTTATTTTTAAAATTACAAAGGACATTGTTGTTAGCACTTATTTTCGATTTGGGGTTGATTTTAAGATTTTGGTCACAACGATACCAGTTGTTAAGGTCATGGTTTCAAACAAGTTAGCCTCGAAAAAAAACAAAAGGGCGTTATTTATAACATTGATTTTTTATTTAAGAGGTGATTTTAAGACTTTGGTTATAACAATTATGGTTGTTAAAGTCGTGGTTTTAAACAACTTGTAATTTTAACTTTGAAATAGTAAAAGGGGTGTTATTGGTTGATCCAAAAATGATCCAGAGAAGACTATGGATAACTCAGAATTCACAGAAGAAAATCAAGAAGCTCAGAATGGCCTTAGCAAACAGAGAAAGGAAAAAAATTCAAAGCCCTCAAAACTCAGTGAAATTGACATCATCGCAAAGAGTGTGTCGCAAGCTTTCCAACAGCGTAAATGGTTGTCAAACGGAGTTATGGATCAAAATATATTTTCGGTCAAAGTTTTAGTCAACCTAGCCCAGTCAGTAGGGATGAGTCAGCATCCATACTACTGACGTCATCATCAGTACAGATGACGTCAGCATTCATACAATGTACGTGGCAGCACCAGAGGCTGTCACGTGTCACTCATTTTCGACATTTTCAGGTCAACATGTGGATCAATGAGGAAGTGCCACGTGGCAGTCCATATAACCACATGGCAGGTCATATGGGATGTGGCAAACACGTGGCATATGTACCATACGTGGCAGGCGGGTGATGTGGCAGGGTGACTGTACAGGTGAAAGATGTAGGCCAATGTTTGGTTACCATGTGGCCCAGTCATGGGCTACCACGTGGAAGTGGGAAAATGCCCAATGAGGACCCGTAACCGAAATTTCAAAACTAAAAAGGGCGGCCCACCAAATCTAGCGAAGGTCCCGCCAAATCTGGTGGTCGACCTCTGTTGTAATCCAACTCCAACAAATCTAAACGGGGACTCCAAAATTGACGGTGGTTAACACTATATATATATTGTAACTACAAGACAAAAGGGGGAGGCCCGCGCGCTCGACCCCGAGACCTCCCTAACCAAACACCTTTACACAGCATCCACCAACCGTTGACCCGAACGGCTCTGTTGGATGTTATGCCCACCTTTAAACTTAAAAGCTCAATTTTTCAATGGACAGGAAGAGGGCACTCGACGGTACAACCGGGCACATTTTACGAGGTGAGTACAGTGAATTAATTGCAGATTGCAGGCATGGAAACTGAAACAATATTTCTCATGGGCCTGGTAGTGCCAGAGTCAGATTGAGGCGTGGAGACAATCATTTTTGGGTAATTCGACGCCACAAATTCAATGGTGTTGTTTGTTTTATAATCTGAGCAAAGCTTCTGTAGCTTAATTCCATAATGAGGTTTACTTATGTATTTTGCCAAATTCTTTTGTTGAGTTAATAAAAAGGCCTACCCATTTGAGATCAAGAGTCGGAGACATAGTCCATCAAGGACGAACTCTGTTATCAAGTTTATTTGATGTTTATGTCTCTTTATTATTGAGTTTTTCCTTCTTTATGGTGCACTTCAATTTATGTTCATTTAATACAATTCTTTAATAAGTCACATCGATGAAAAGATCATGGATCATGTTGGTATCAGAACAACCATCTTTGACTTGAATTGTTGAGTGTGAATGCTTACTAGGGCCAAGCATAAGTAGGGTGAAGGAACTCTTAAGACTTTCAATCACGAAGTTGGTTGTGCATCCCGAAGGAAAAAAATGGCCAAAGAGGACAAGCGTGATGAACACAAGAAAATTTCCATATGGTATTTTATCACATGTCAGAAATGGTCGAGCGAATATATGGAGACTACAAGAAGAGGATGAAGAAGAAAGGGAAGAAAAAAGGAAGCATAAGCTAATAATAATTCTTCAGTGACTCAAGGGGCTAGAGGAAACCCTCCTGAGCCTCCATCTTCACCATCAAGTTCTAGCTCTTCTTCCTCTGAACATTCTCGTCATTCTCATCATTCTAGGCATAAATTTTCTTTTAAGAAACCATTATTAAAGCTTGATGTAAAATTTGTTTTACCTATGTTTAATGAAGATGTCAATCCTGAAAAGCTAGATAATTGGATTCGACGGGTTGAAGTGTATTGTCATGTTCAACAGATTGATGAAGAGGAATTTAAAGTTCAATTGGCTTCTCTTCGGTTGGAAGGCATCGCTCTCGTATGGTGGGAGAGAAAACTTCAGGACAGAAGTAAGTGTGGTAATCTTCTTTCCTCATGGTCGGAATTTAAATCAGCGATAAGGAAGCAATTTTATCCATTGGGTTATTTACATAAAGCAATGATGGAATGGAAAACTTTAAGACAAAGTAAAGTTCAAATTGATCCAAATTTGGATCCATGAGTTTGATGGGGCTTAGAAAGGCCTAAAAATTAATGTTCTCGGAATGTCGTCAAAACGAGCGTATACGTAGGCCTCGTCTATATGAACCCAACACAGCTTGAACAGGTTCAAATGGACGTCGTATGCTTCTAATATCGTGTTTTGTTTGAAAAGTCAAACAGATAAAAAGTCAAAAAGTCAACGCTAACGTTAGCATGATGTCATCATGCTGACATGGCAGTGTGACACATGGCACACTTGTACAAGTTCCACATGGCAGGGTACGACAATGACTGGACAGTGACAGGGACCAATAACATGTTGACACGTGGCATCGGAGGACAACAAATGGTGGGGTGCCTTGTGGCCCAGACATGGACTGCCACATGGCACCCATTGGTTGGACATTAATTTCATTGGCAAAAATATTGTGGAGTAGCAGGAATCGAACCGGCGACCTCTCCCAAAGAGCATAGCTCTTTCACAAAGGCCCCAATAGCCAACGCGCCCATGTGTTTCTTGTTCCATATAACCCACATTATAATATATATGTGGCATTGTATGTTAAGAAATGGTGCGAAGGGGGCTGGGGATAAGCCCCAGCCCGTGGTCTCTTATCATAGCACACGACTGGGGGTGCGGCATAACCGCCATCCCTTAAAACAAGGGCGCATTCCTATCATCCACCAAAATAACCGAGAGCTAGGTGCTTATCCACTTGAAAGCCTCCCTCACTGAAGACAAAGGCCCGGAGACGTAGGCAGATTTTGTTGAACTCCATAATCAACTTCTTGTGTCCAATTTGTTGATGGTTTGCATTCTTTGTGTTATCTTCTATTTCTCTTAATTCTTTAAGTCTTTGTTGTTTTCATATTCACATGCACCGTCGAAAAAAGGTCTTGATAAAATTGAAGTTATAGTGTGAAATTGCTAAGCTTCGATTTCGGATCAAGTGGTATCAGAGTAGGCTGACTTTTGCAGGAACTGTGAATATGGGGAAAAACTTGAAGAGATACAGACTCCAGGAGCTCGAGGAGATTAACCAAACCATTTAGCAAGAGAATGTTGAATTTCGAAGATTGGTGCAGATTCTCGAGGAAGACAGGGAAAGAATGCAAACATTGATGTTGGCAACGGAAGCAAGGCCAGTTGGAGGAAGCCCTTCAGTTAGGAGCCCAAGCCCTGTTGAGGATGATGGAACTCATCCATTCCGGAGGAAATCAGATGAGGAGGATTCATATACTCCTGCTACTCCGGTTGAGGAGCATTCGGTAGGAGAGGCCATTGACACTTTCTCTTCGCCAGTAGAAAGCACTGATTACACTCCAACCTCACCTGCAGTTGATCAAGAAGTGGAGTCTGACCATCTGGAGACAACAACATTTGAGAAACATACCAAAGGATTCAGTATGAAAATGCTATCAAAGTTCAGATACGGGAAGGGACAAGGCCTTGGAAAATATGGCCAAGGAAGAGCTGAACCAATTGAAGTGCATGAGCGTCCACTCCAGGAAGGATTGGGATACACAGGAGAATCTTCTGAGGACGACAGTCAGTGATTCATTGTAGACACTATCAGAAGTTCGGACACGATGTTGACCACTATTGGGAGCGGCATCCAGAGTTGACACCAGAATGGTTTCGAAATCGGCAAGGAAAATAGGCAGCTCGAGCCAGCGGCGATGCAAACAGTGAGTCGTGGAAGAAAAGTAAAAAGGTTGAAAGGTATAAATCCCCTTCTCCCACCTTTACTGATGAGCATGCTAGAGTCATGAACCTTATTAGAAAAATGATTCCATGCACGTTTTGTAGCAGCAATAGCCATTGTGTTGCAGACTGTTGGAAATAGAAAGTATATGGAAGAAAGATCATGGCGACAAGAAGTACGCCAAGATGTGAAGACGCAACACTGCAGGTCAAAAATAATCCTACGAGTAAAGTCAATGCAGCCAAGGCAAGATTCATAGAAATACAAGGGGGATTCGACTCAGTCAGGGCGTGATTCCATTAAGTTTTTTTGAGCAAGAAACACTTGCTCACATTTTCAGAAGAGAGGACATTGTGAAGATAGTTGTGGGAAGCTACATCCAGAGTTGCGACACTTAACAAAGCCTAAAGGGCCCGAGCAAAAGACAGATGTTGTGAAGGAACAGAAGGACGTGTCGAGGAGCAGAAGGATGCTGCAAGAGGACATCTGGTGGATGCTGCAGAGAAGCAGAGGAACGACCGAATGACCGCGACACTCTGTTGGCAGGAGACGGGTCGTTTGACTGGAACTGGGCAAATTTTATGCCCTATATGTAAATTGAGTCAGTGTCATTGTCATTGATGTAATAAAAGTGGTTTGATTTATGGAATCACTTCGCGAGTCTAGTTAATGTTAAGTCTAGGTTGTTTGTCATTAGTCGATTGATGTAAGGATATAGTCGATTGATGTAATAAACCTTTTGGGGACCAAAAGGTCCTTACTAGGAAGGTGTGATCCAGATTCGGATCGAGGAGTTTGATGGGGCTCAGAAAGGCCTAAAACTCAATGTTCTCATAACGACATCAAAAAGGATGTGTGCATAGGCCTCATCTATATGAACCCAATGCAACTTGAATGAGTTCAAACGGACATCGTATGCTCCTGATATCGTGTTTTATTCGAAAAGTCAAACGGGCAAAAAGTCAACAAGTCAACGTTGAGGTCAGCATGATGTCATCATGCTGACATGGCAGCGTGACACATGGCACTCTCGTACAAGTTCCACATGGAAGGGTACGACAATGATTGGACAGTGACATGGACCAATAGCATGTTGACACATGGCATCGGAGGACAACAAATGATGGGGTGCCACGTGGCCCAGACATGGGCTGCCACGTGGCACCCATTGGTTGGACATTAAGTTCATTGGAAAAAATATTGTGGAGTAGCAGGAATCGAACTGATGACCTTTCCCAAAGAGCATAGCGCTTTCACAAAGGCCCCAATAGCCAATGCGCCCATGTGTTTCTTGTTCCATATAACCCACATTATAATATATATGTGGCAATGTATGTTAAGAAATGGCGTGAAGGGGGCTGGGGATAAGCCCCGGCCCATGGTATCTTATCACAGCACACGATCGAGGCGCAACATAACTGCCATCCATTAAAACAAGGGCACGGTCCTATCATCCACCAAAAGAACCGGGAGCTAGGTGCTTATCCACTTGAAATGTGCACGGGAGGTTTATTCCTTTGACCGAAGGTTCTATGCATATACCCACGAAACCAAGAGCTAGCGCGATTTAAGGGTTAGCGCTTAGCCCTTTGGGCTAGCGCTTGTCCAAATTAAGATGCATGTGACCGAGAATTGGGGGGTGCACATCCTTTTTTGGGGGGCTTAAGCCCTATATTAAACATAAAGTGGGTTTTTGACCATATCTTTATGGTTTTTATTGATTTTATTAACCAGTTTTGGTTATTTGGCCATATCTTGGTGGATATTGGGCCAAATTGAGTGCCATGAAAAGTGGGATGTTGGGATTTGATCCCTCTACCTCATGGATATATAAAACAATCCATTGTGAGGTTTGAAACAAGCAAGAAGTAGCAAATAATCTTGAAGCCAAGGTTAAGTAGTCTTGAGCAGTGCAGAGTAGCTAAGCTTTGGAGGCAGTTTCTGGGAGTTCTACTACTCTGTTTTCAATGTCGTCTGTTGCGTCAGGTTTCTGAGACAGAGAATAATACAACTATTCATTCAGAGCCCTATATGATGTAATTTTAATTCAGATTGTAAAGCATTGAATATTGAATAGAGAAAGCCTCCCTCACTGAAGACAAAGGCCCGGAGACATAGGCGGATTTTGTCGAACTCCGTTATCAACTTCTTGTGTCCAATTTGTTGATGGTTTGCATTCCTTGTGTCATCTTATAATTATCTTAATTCTTTAAGTCTTTTTCATTTTCATATTCACATGCACCGTCAGAAAAAGGTCTTGATAAAATTGAAGTTATAGTGTGAAATTGCTAAGCTTCAATTTTTGGATCACAAACTATACAAAGTTTCACGGAATAATTTAGGAAGAAATATATTGCATTAAACATTCCTTTGGATTATTATGAAACTTTAATGAAGTATATTGGCGCACTTCACTGTTATATTCGTCATACTTTACTATTGTTTAACCCCACCAGTCTTGACAAAGTTTGTGTGCAACCCGCTCACCTTGAGAACGGGGGAAAGTGTGTTCAAGAAGATCCCACAAAGAAACCTTCCAATCTCCCACATAAGCAATTTAAGAAGTTTAAAAGGAATGACAAAAAGGTTGCCACTGTAAAGAGAGAAGAAGCAAATCCATCTTGCACTCATTGCAATAAGAATGGTCACGATGATGAACATTGTTGGAAACTACATCCGGAGAAGAGACCAAAACAGTTCGGTGGAAAGGGGAAGACAAAGATCGTTGCTACAGTGCAACAAGATCTTGGTTCTGATTCAGGAGATGAAGGAAATATCATAGCAGTTGGAGTACAAGGTAAAGATTCCCTTCATGCTAGTTCAAATTCCAATAATGAATCTCATGATGATGAAAGAAAGAAGAATGGATTATTTCATATAAGAGTTGTATCTAAACACACTAAGATAGATATATTATTTTAATCGGGTTCCCAAGTAAACTTGATATCTGAAGCACTTGTCAAAAATATGGGTCTTGAAACTAAACCACATCCAAAGCCTTATACTCTTGGTTGGGTATGTGATAAAGTAAAACTTAATGTCACCAAACAATGTAGGGTCAGATTTGCTATTGCTTCAAAGTTGATTGATGATGTGGATTTAGATGTTGTATCACTTGATATATGTGGCATAGTGTTGGGGAGTCCTTATCTTTATGATAGAAAAGCAGTCTTCTTTCGTCATGAGAACAAATATCATCTTAAAAAGGGGGAGTGGAATAGATTGTTAGAGCCCACAGCATGAGGGTAAACACAACACTTGTTAGTGCAGGACAAATGAAGAGACTCATAAACACTAATAAGAAATATGTACTCATGGTCGTAAGGGAAAAAGATGTCGGAACATCCGACGTTTTTTAGGGATGTGATCATTCTCATAAGAAAGAATTAATTGATATTGTTTCTAAGTATGATGATATTTTCCAGGAACCATATGGATTACCTCCTAAGAGGGAAATCCAACATGAAATACATATTCAGCAGGATTCTCCTCTTCCTAATGTGGGCATGTACAAGATGTCAGTTGTAGAGATGACATAGATCAAAAAGAAGGTACAAGGCTTATTGGATCAAGGGGTCATCGGGCCCATCTCATCTCCTTGTGGTTCTTTGATCGTGATGGTGCCAAAGAAGGATGGCACATGGCGAATGTGTGTTGATTATTGGGCCTTAAATAAAATCATGGTGAAAAATCGATACCCTCTTCCTCGTATAGATTATTTACTTGATCAATTAAAGAATGTTGTTTATTTCACTAAGTTGGATTTGCGCAGTGGATACCATCAGATCAAGGTTGCAGAACAGGATGTATGAAAAACTACCTTTAAAACCAAACATGGATTGTTTGAGTGGTTAGTTATGTCATTTGGGCTTTGTAATGCTCTGACAACCTTCATGTGTGTGATGAATGATGTAATCAGGCCATTTCTAGATGATTTTGTGATTTTATATTTAGACGACATTCTTATATTTAGTGGGACTTGGGATGAACATGTAAGGCATGTAAAGCAAGTATTGGATACTTTGCAAAGGGACAATTTGTATGTAAAATTGTCCAAATGTGAATTTGGTAAGATTGCACTTGTATACTTGGGTCATATTGTAGGAGGAGGACAACTGAAAATTGATCCTTCCAAGGTTGATGTAATCGTAAATTGTTCTGAAGAATGCTTCTTTATCTCGTGATAGCTATGTGGAACAATATGTTGTTGATGAAGATTTTAAAGAAGTATTTGAGAAGCTAACCCATGGTGCACAGGTAGAGAACTATTTTCTGCAGGGAAAACTACTCTACCATCTTGGAAAGCTATGTATTCCTACAAGTGAACGAGTCCATGTAATACGAGAAGCTCACACTTCTCGTGTGTCTGGGAATTTTGGGGTAGGAAAAACTATGGCTCATCTACAAAGGTTTTGTTAATGGTCTGAGATGAAAGAAATTGTAACTAAATATGTAAAGGGGTGTGTGATGTGTTCTACTTGTAATCCCACTAATAGAAAATTGGGGCTATACTCACCACTTCATGTTCCATCCCATCCATGGGAAAGTATATCCATGTATTTTGTAAGGGGCTTACCAATGTCTAAAATGGGTCATGACTATTTGTATGTTGTAGTGGACAGGTTCAACAAGATGTGTATCTTAATTCCATGTAAAAAGAAGATCATTGTTGAGAAAACTGCTAATCTCTTTTTACAGTATGTTTAGGTTCACTTTGGGTTACCCACGTCCATTATCTCAGACCTAGATACTCTATTCCTTGGGGATTTTTGGACAAGCTTGTGGAGAATGATGGACACCAAGTTGAAGAGGAGCATTTATTTCCATCCATGGACCTATGGACGAACAGAGGTTGTTAACCGAACAATGGTACTTTTTCTTCGAGGCTACTGCAGCAAGCATCCCAAATTATGGGATGAATAGATACCCTGTGTACAACATCCTTACAATCAAGCATTACATTCCTGCACTCAGTGTTCTCCTTTTGAGACATGTGTTTGGGTATTTTCCTAACATCCCTTTGGAGTTGATGTATGGGAGAGTTGTTGATTCAAATGAAGAAAGAAATGAAGACAAGGCCTGCAAGTTCATTCAAAAGATCCAACAAGTAAATCAAGCAGTCAAGGAATAGTTGGAGAAAATTCAAGCACAGTATAAAGCTCGGCATGAAAAACACAGGGTTGATCATCAGTTCCAGGTTGGAGACCAAGTGTGCTTCACATCATCAAGGAGATATTGAAGGGTGAAGGCAAGAAAATCAATCCCATCCATTATTGACCCTTCACTATTTTAGAGAAAAGTGGTACTAATGCTTTTCGTCTAGATCTTCCACCTTATATGTAGATATACTCAGTTGTAAATGTGGAAAACTCGAAACTTTTTTAGCCTCCCATGATCATGTATTAGGGTTAGGAAGTTTCAATACCTTCAGTTGATGCGTTTTCTCCTAAGTACTTGGATGAGTTGAAGGAAGATATCATCTTGGACAGAAGGATAAGAACTTCACGCAGGGGTGATGTTGATTATCTTTGAGTGGGCTTAAAGGGCACACATCCAAGCAAGGCAAAGTGGATTGAGAAGGACAAGGTGAGAGAACTCTTCCCTCACTTATATGTTGATCGATGAAATCTTTTGGTGTTCCAAAAATCTCTCAGTGGGAAGGAGTGATCCAAAAAGGATCTAGAGAAGGCTAAGGATAACTCAGAATTCATAGAAGCAACTCAGGAAGATCAGAATGGCCTTAATAGATAGAGAAAGGGGAAAAAATCAAAATCCTTAAAACTCAATGAAATTGGCATCATCGTGAAGAGTGTGTTGCAAAATTTCCAACAACGTAAACTCCTCGTCAAACGCAGTTACGGATCAAAAGATATCCGCGGTCAAAGTTTTGGTCAACCTAGCCAGTTAACAGGGATGAGTTAGCATCTGTATTGATGATGTCAACATCAGTACGAGTGATGTCAGCATCCATACAGTGTACATGGCACACGCATAGGATGACACGTGTCATGCTGATGTCAGCATGGTGACATGGCAGCAGTAGAGGCTACCAAGTGTCACTCATTTTCGGCATTTTCAGGTCAACATGTGGAACAATGAGGAAGTGCTACATGGCAGTCTGTACAGCCACATGGCAGTCCATATGGGATGTGGTAGACACATGGCATCTATACCATACGTGGCAGGATGATGTGGCAGGTAGACAACATGGCAGGGTGATTGTATAGGTGAATGACGTGGGCCAATGTTTGTATGCCATGTGGCCCAGTCATGGGCTGCCACGTGGCAGTGGAAAAATTCCCAATGAGGACCCGTAACCAAAATTTCAAAATTAAAAAGGGTGGCCCACCAAATCTAGCGAAGGTCCCATCAAATCTGGTGGTCGACCTTTGTTGTAATCCAACTCCGACAAATCTAAACGGGGACTCCAAACTTGGCGGTGGTTAACACTATATATATATATATGTTGTTGTAACTACAAGCCAAAAGGGGGAGGCCCACGGGCTCGACCCCAGGACCTCCCCAACCAAACGCCTTTACATAGCATCTTCCAACCATTGAGCCAAATGACTTTGTTGGATTTTTCGCCCTCCTTTAAACTTAAAAGCTCAGTTTTCCAATGGATAGGAAGAGGGTGCTCGACAATATGATCGTGCACATTTTACAAGGTGAGTACAGTGAATTAATTGCAGGTTGCGGGCACAAAAACCAAGACAAAATTTCTCATGGTCCTGGTAGTGCCAGAGTCGGATTGAGGCGTGGAGACAGTCATTTATGGGTAATTCAACGCCATGAATTCAATGGTATTGTTTGTTTTCTTATCTAAGAAAATCTTTTGCAGATTAATTCCAGAATGAGGTATACTTATGTATTTTTTCAAATTCTTTTGTTGAGTTAATAGAAACGCCTACCCATTTGAGAGAAGGACCCAAAGACATAGTCCATCAAGGATGAACTCTGTTATCAAGTTTTAGTGTTCAGATTTGATGCTTATGTCTCTTTATTATTGAGTTTTTCCTTCTTTATGGTGCACTTCAATTTATGCTCATTTAATACAATTCTTTAATAAGTCACATCGATGAAAATATCTCAGATCACTGGTAAAGCCACTTTCAATTTAAGGGTTGATTTTAAGGCTTTTGTTAGCAGCGTTACAAGTCATAGTTGCAAAATGTTGTAATTTTAACCCAGGGAAAAAAGGTGCCACTCATGAAACTTTTTTTTTATTCAAAGGTTGGTTTTAGTATTTTGACGCAAAGTATGGGTTTTTAGTATTAGAGTTCTCGTTTTGAGGTCATAATTCTTGTTAGGTTGATAATTATGTTTATAGTGGATTTCTTCTACGAATCCCCCTAGGTTAAGTGCTATAATTTATTATGGCGATTTTATTACTTGGTATGTCATCCATGAATGTGGAGAAGCATCACTTGGGTTTTTCCATAGTGTTTCCACAATATTGTTATAGATGTACCATCATTTCACATGTCATACAATATTGTTTGAGGTAATTTTATTGATCATATAGTTGTTGGTTCAAAGCATGTTGTAGAGGTCACCTTATAAGATTTGATCAAAGGAATGAAAAGATGTTTTGACGGAAATCTTATGTATGTGTTTTATTTCTCTCGTTATTCTTTTTTCGGCTATTTGTGTGTTTGATGAAATGTTCATAATTAAATTTTTTGTTGTTAAATAAACTATGTTTGAGTTATTTAATGTGATAACATTAAGATAGCAAACACCTAGACCTGGAAAAAATTTCATGGTATCAAAGCTTCTTTCTCTAATTGGGATTATCATGGGTTTACAATAGTAAACCAACTACAAAAAAGAAGGACTAGCAATTAGAGAGGGTTTCATTATTTTTCAAGGACTAATTTTCAAATATAGGAGTTTGTGCTTTAGATCTCATAAATGGTCTTGTTACCACACAATCAAGCACCAAGTGCAAATCCTTCATAATGCACTAATACTAGTGAAACATGAAAGATGCCACCATTGTCACCTAGGAAACAAATTCTATCTCTTTAGTGAAGGAATAGTATCCAACGCAAGGGAGGCTTCACTAGTGGCCTCCAAAAATACCTAGGCAAAAAACAATCAAGTCTAGGGCCCCCCTAGGGTGATTACTCACACTATCACCAAGATAAGGATAAGCAAAGCAATACAGAGGTGGTGGAAAAAGACAATTTCCAGATTTTAAGTATTGAGGGTTCAAGCCCAATAAAGAGGCTATCCAAGCCAAGTACAAGTTTAATACGGTCCCCAAACACTAGAAATAAAGAAAAAATCTAAGGGTATAGCAAAGTTTGTAAGAAATGTATGAAATTACATAAATGAAACAATTTATATTAGCGGTAAATTAAATGATCTCCAATAGTATAGAGATTATTTCAGTGGTGAAATATGTGATTTTCATCAATAGTAAAATTATTTCATCAGTAAAATAGTTGAATTTTTAGGAGTAAATGAATTATTACAATGGTAAATAAAAGATTGCAGCAGTAAAATAATATCTCTTTGATTATGAAATGATACAGTAAATAAGAGAGATAAATACTAGGTTAAATTAAAGTTTTAATTGCCAACAAAATCAGAAAATTAAATAGTAAAAATCATCCCTAAAACCCTAGATGTTTTTCCTTAGATGGTTGGCATAACACTTCATAAAATTAAATTAGGGTTTCAGCAATGTAGTTTTGTAACGTTCTCCAGATTAACTGAAGAACATTTCTTGTGGAAAATGCACATAAATACAAAAAAATTATGCTAACTAAATTTCTTGTAGCTTATCAGCTACGAATTATACACAAAATTAATTATTGTCTGATACCATATAAATAAATGCATCTACAACATTCAAAAAGAACCTGAAGGTCACACCCTCTCTAAGATAAACCACACGTGAAAGAATCTTTGTATTGCACGCGACAACTTTTTCACAGCTCACGCAACAACCCTTGTACTGTGCACGACAACTATTCTCAATGTGCGCGATGATCCAAGCATCGTGCCAAAATCCATTACCATTACTACTAAAATCGATTAACAAATACATTTAAACCTTGAATTATGGATAGAATGACAATCAAGCTCAAGAAATCGTCCATACTAGTTAAAAATGTAAATGCAGCTAATAAATTTCACCATGATAACATATAATTCATTCTCATGCATAGAGTAATGTGCAACAGTTAAACTCATAAATTAACACAGGAAAACAGATAAACACTTATCTTTTTAAATTGGTTGTGCAACCAGTTGCATGGGAAGGAAGTTCCACCCAACCATAGACTTTCTTTTCCAAATATCAATAGCAAGTAACCCTCGAGTTGGGGTTAGGAATCCACAAGAAAACGGTGTCTCCCACAATCTTCTCAAAGCTCAATATCCTACAACCCACTGGTATTCTCCTACAACTATCCTAAATTTCCTCCATCTCTCTTCCTCTTGATCCGCCCAACCCAAGGAATGTACCCCTTCATTGTTCTCATTCCATCAGGAATCCCATTCATTTATCAAGGTCTCTCTAGCATAGGTAACTAGGAATCTCTCTACTAGGAACTCAAGGGAACTCATTTCCTAGAAAACTACCAACAACAACAGCAAACACTTGTTGTTACAATGAAACTCACACAAGGGTTCACTCTTTAGGCCTGACAGTATGGCTCTTCAGTCTTCATCTCCAATACGCTCCAGCATGCTCCAGAATTCATCCAATCTTCTTACTCTATCTCCAGTGCTCTTTTTTTCTTGTTCTTTGCTTATTATTCAGGTAAAACTCAATGTGTAAAAACTTCTTATAACTTCCCATACGAATTTCCTCTATTTTGGATTATTTGTTTAACTTACAGTATTTCCTAAACTGATTGTACTCATCCCCCCACCTATTCTTTCCAATAACTAAGGGATGTGACTCTCACACCCACCCTCTTACATGGGTTTAATTATTGGGCTTTCATACACTCAAACAAAAAAATAGAAGTTATCCCCAATGATAATAAATTTAGGAAAATGGGTTGAATTAATACCCATAATTATTTTCCCCTTGGGACCCTCTTAGATACTCGATTTTCTTATGGAAAACTTAGCCCCCATCTCAGTCCATATTCCCAGCAGCTGGTATCACATTTTATTTATTTAAAAACAGAAAATGCATTTGCATATTACATCACTTGGCCATGGCCACATTCATATCTACATTATGCATTAATTAAACTAGGGATTATAGTGGGGATGTTACATTCCCCCTCCCCTACAATTGTACACCGTCATCGATGCACAACACCATGTCAAATACATATACAAATTTACATCACATTATAATATTCAAAAAAGAAAGAAAAATCTGCAATTTTTACCCTCCAACAACCGTCCCAACCAAAATCTCATATTTCTCTCAACTTGTTGACCCAAGGAACATGACCCCTTCAAAATTCTCATTCCATCAGGTTGCACCATTATTTTATCAAGGTCGTCAATGCTAGTGACCAGAATTATGAGATGTGTTTCTGAAACTCTAGATGCCTAAAAATAGAGTTTTGCATTTTCAATTTTTGTTTCCTTCAAAATTGACAAAAAATGTGTGGGTATTCCTCCCACATAGTTTCTTCATGCTCCCATGTTGCATATTCAGGACCGTAGAAGTTCCATTGAACCTTTAGCATCCCCATGGATTTGTTCCTAAGCACCTTGACTTTCTGGTTCATGATGCGTACTGGTTCCACCTGGAAATCCCCTTCATTTTCCACCTAGATCATAGTCCAATCAATTATGTGGTTAGATTCAGGTACATATTTCTTAAATAATGATACGTGAAACACATTATGCACTCTCATGGATGCAAGAAATGCTATCATGTATGCAATTGGCCCTATCTTCTCTAAGATTTCAAAAGGCTCACAATACCTTACTGCCAACTTTGGGGAGCAACCCAATCTTAGTGAACTTATTTTCTCTTTCACTGTTAGAAAAACATGTTCACCGAATTTAAAATCTCCAAAAACTATGTTATTTTCAGCATGACTTTTATGTTTGTCCTGGGAAGCCTTTTAAATTCTTCTTGATATTTTCTATTTGCTCTTCAATTTCCCTCAACAAATCTGGCCCAATGAAAGTCATGTATGTATTGTTATCTCAACTCATTGACCTGTATTACACTTCCTGCCATACAATGCTTCAAATGGGTTCATTTTTAATGAGGCTTGATACCCATTATTGTAACAAAACTCTACTAAGTGGATGTAGTCTTCCCACTTTGATGGTTGGTCCATCACATACATTCTAAGCATGTATTCAATGATTATGTTAGTCGTCTCTGTCTTCCCATCTGACTCTGGATGATACGTTTTACTGATATTTAAGTTTGTTCCAAAACCTTTGAACAAACATTTCCAAAAATTAGATGTGGATTTTGAATCTCTATAAGAAACAATTGCCTTAGGTACCCCATGTAGCCTGACAACCTCTTTCATGTATCTATCTGGAATATTTGTTTCCTTGTGTGTTGTCTTCATAGGAATAAAATGTGTTCACCACCATGATGGAATAATGTTGCTTCATAGTTCTGGGAAGCTTTGTAATAAAATCAATTGTAACCACTTCTCATTTCCACTCAGGAATGGGAAATGGTTGTAGCAGCCCCGCTGGATGTCTATGTTATGTTTTCACCTTTTGGCATTCTAGACACCTAGCAATATAATTAGCCACTTATTTTTTCATTCTCGAGCAAAAGTATTGGCTTCTTACAGCTGCAATTGTCTTATGATATCCTAGGTGCCCAACATATGGCACATTATGCATTTCCCTTAGCACTATATTTTTCATCTCTCATGAATTTTGCACATATATTTTCCCTTTGTACATGAGGATTTCATCATCTTTCAACTCATAATAATTAATTTTTTGTTGTAAATTGTCTTGATGTAATGTCTCTTTTACTTTTAGTTATTGTTGATCTGAACTTGCAGACTTTAAAATTTTGTCTCTTAAATATGTGTTGAACATGCTAATCATTGAAATATGCATTTCATGAGCTCTTATGCTGAGTGCATTGACCACCCGATTTTCCTTTCCTTTGATATGCTTAGTTTCGAAGTCATATTCACTAAGAAATTCCATCCATCTAGTTTGTTTGGCAGTTAATGTTGGTTTTCCAAATAAATGCTTGAGACCGCAGTGGTATGTTCTTAACTCAAATCTTTGACCCATAAGATAATGTCTCCACATTTTTAATACATGTACAATGGTTTTTAATTCCAAGTCATGAGTAGCATAATTCCTCTCATGCTCTTTTAGTTTTCTAGACTCATAGCACACCACATGATCTTTTTGACTGAGGACTCCCCCGAGCTCGTCCTTGCATGCATTTGTGCACACTATAAAATCTTCATATGGATCAGAAATATTTAGTATGGGTGCACTTGTCAATATGCCTTTCAGTTGCTGAAATCTTTTTTCACACTTGGAAGTCCATTCAAATTTCACTCCCTTCTTTTGTAAAGAAGTGATGGGGATTGCAATCTTTGATAACTCTTTTATGACTCTTTGGTAATAACCAGGAATACTCATAAATGATCTGACCTCTGTCACATTTCTTGGCATTGGCCATCTGCTAATGGTCTCTATATTCTCGGGATCAATTGTTATCCCATATGTTGATATAATATACCCCGAGTAGTGAATCTTATTTTGATAAAAGATGCACTTACTTAGTTTGGCTTACAACTTATGCTCTCTCAAAACTTGCAGCACCATTCTTAAATGATTCTCATGCTCTACTTATGTCTTTGAATAGACAAGAATATCATATAAGAAAACAATCACAAACTTCTCTAGGTACTCCCTGAACGCTCCATTCATTAGGCACATGAAAACGGTTGGGGCATTTAATAGTCCAAAAGGCACTACCATAAATTCATAATGTCCATATCTTGTTCTGAACATTGTCTTTCGGATATCCTCTTACATTATCCTCACTTGATGATAACTTGATCTCAAGTCAATCTTAAAAAAATATTCTTGCACCTTTCAGCTAATCAAAAATATCATCAATCCTTCGCAAGGGATATTTAATATTAATTGTGACCTTATTCAGCTATTTTAAATCAATACATGGCCTTAAGGTTCCATTATTCTTCTTCAAAAAAAGAATTGGGGATCCCTAAGGTGACACACTTTGGTGTATATACCCATTCTTCAAAAGTTCTTCAAGATGCATTTGCAACTCTTTCAATTATGGTGTGCCCATTCTGTAAGGTGTCTTGGACACTGGGGAAGCTCTTGGCATCAAATCAATAAAGAAATCAATGTATCTATTTGGTGGAAAACCTGAAATTTCCCCCAAAAAATATTCAAAATATTTCAAGACCGAATGGTCTTCAATACGTACCACTTTATCTCCATCTTTCTCTTCCATATGGGCTACAAAAATTTCACATCCCTTCCCAAAACTCTTTTTTCAGCTGCATGGTTGAAATTTCTCTAACAACTACACCTCTTGGAATGCCTTGAATCTTTCTTTGTTGTCCATCCTCATCAAAATAATTTGTTGTCTTGTTGTAAAAGTCTAGGACAACATGATGTTTTTCCAACCAATCCATGTCAATTAGATATTTATATGAACCAAATGGTATGATGTTCACATCTACCTTTGTCTTGAGTCCATTCATGTCTATTGGACAATATTTAACCAACTTATTGATATTTTTCTTATCCCCTTGTGTCTAACTGAGCTAACCAAAATTTCTTATGCTTACTCATTTGCAAGTGAAATCTTTCAACGATGTTAGATTTTATGTAACTATGTCTAGCTCTAGAATCAATTAAAATTTCTATGGGTTCATTATCAATCTTACCTTCCACTTCAATCATAGGGGATTGATATTATATTTTCTTGTTGTCCAAGGATGCATAAATATTTTTCATGTTTCTTCCCATGTCTTCAACTGCTTCATCCTCCTAAATGTCATGGGAAGTCCTCATTCTTTTTCCTTTGAAGACCGAATGGTCTTTAATACTTGTTACTTTATCTCTAGTTGTCTCTTCCATTTGGGTTGCAAAAATTTGGCATCCCTTCCTAAAACTCTTTTTTCAACTGCATGGTTGAAATTTCTCTAACAATTACATCTCTTGGAATGACTTGAATATTGTCTTATTGTCCACCTTCATCAAGACAATTTGTTTTCTTGTTGTAACAGTCTAGGAAAACATAGTGTTTTTCCAACCAATCCATGCCAATTAGACAGTCATATGAACCCAATGATATGATGTTCACATATACCTTTGTCTTGAGTCCATTCATGTCTATTGGAAAATATTTAATCATATCATTTATCTTTCTCTTAGCCCCTTGTGGCTAACTAAGCTAACCAATAATTCTTATGCGTACTCCTTTGCAAGTGAAATCTTTCAACAATGTTAGATTTTATGTAACTATGGCTAGATCTAGAATCAATTTAAACTGCTATGGGTTGGTTATCAATCTTACCTCCCACTTCAATCGGAGGGGATTGATACTCTATTTTCTTGTTTTCCAAGGTTGCATAAAACCTTGACATGTTTCCTCCCATGTCTTCAACTATTTCATTCTCCTGAATGTTGTGGAAAATTCTCATTTTTTCTCCTTTGTGAGGGAAGTCTCTATATAAGTGATTTCCCTCACATACCCAAAATTGTACAAGTTGTTTCCTTGGCCTTTTCCTAAATGAATTTGTTGTATTTTTCTCATTTTGGGTTGAAAGTCCTTGATGATTTGCTTGGGAGTTGTTCTTGAAAAAGGGTGGCTTAAAACCTTTATGTCTTTGCTCTTTCTTTATT
This sequence comes from Picea engelmannii, assembly GCA_009831015.1. NCBI lineage: Eukaryota > Viridiplantae > Streptophyta > Pinopsida > Pinales > Pinaceae > Picea > Picea engelmannii. The sequence goes on along the minus strand of ML778081.1, from coordinate 812,025 downwards.
TTCATCTTGTCATTCCAATCTTTTTGGAAGACTAGCCTCCCTCTTCTTTGTTCATAAAGATGTTTTTCTCTCCATATGGTCCCCTTCAAAATTCTAGGGTTATCATATTGTATATTGTCATTGTATAAGGAGGGTAACCCACTGAGAAACCTTTGGAATTTTACCTTATCATCCTTTATGAACTCCACATACTTCAAAAACTCAAAGAACCTCTTCTCATATCCATCCATTGTCATGCTTCCTAGCTTGATGATCTAGATTTAGGAGCGGAATGAACTGATTAACAAACTAAATAAAATAAACACATAGATATGAAGAACAACACAGGTATCCAGTGAACAATATCTTCTATTGAATAAATGAAATAGGATGAAACTGTAAAACTGCAGAACTGAAACACTTGCTCAAATGGTGGTAGCTATCTCTGAGAAGAGATGTGGTTACTACACGCATATGTCTGAGAAGAATGATCACAATGAGGCTCCAGAGGCATTTTTAACATTACTCATGAATTCCAAAACCCTATACATTCAAAAACCTAACCCTAAGAGATGAAATGCAAAAATTTATGTGGGCCCCTATGGGTAATTTGGTACCTCAACTTCCCGGGGTCATAACTTTTTCATATGACCTCTGTTTTAGGCACTTGATAGCTCATTGGAAAGGTATTTTCAAGAAATACACATGACGCCATCAAATTGTGACTTCATCTACAGTTTGACTATGGAAAGAAAAAAAAACATTCTTTAGGGCCCCAAAACGGCCCTAGAAGTACAGCAAGATGTGCTGACATGAAAACATACAAAATAAGCCAGTTGGATTAAGTGGGAGGCCACCAATATCCACCTGGCAGATGTGTAGGGATTTAGAAATCCTCGGAAGTGTAGGACCCACAATTACAAAGAAGTGCAAAAGAACGTGTTGAACTAAAAATTATCAAGAGGAGCCAGTTGGAATAGGTGGGTGGCCACCAATATCCACCTGGATCAGTATTCCCCCCTTAGGAAGCAATGGTCTCCATTGTGTTGATTTCCCCCATTAGGTGAGGAAACTTCTGTTGAATTTTTCCCCGAGTGAACCACTTTCCTTGGTGGAGGAATTGTCCTACCTTGACAACCTGATAAAGATGGATCCTCTACTGGTGACTGCCCTTGACCTATGTGTCTACTATCTGATCAGTGGATGCATGTTCCATGCAGTCAGGGTTGAGCTTTGTTGGTGTCAGTTATTCTACGATCTCTGAGGTGTCCAATAATGGTGGAAAATATGGTTGAAGGAGGTCCACATTGAACATTGGGTGCAAGCCAAGGAAGGGTGGAGTGTTGAGCTGAAAATCATTGCTACCCACAACCTTGGTGATGGTTTAAGGCCCATAGCGAAGTGGGTGGAGCTTATGATGGGGCCTTGTAAGATGCTCTTTCTGCAAATGTAAACAAACCTTGTCTCCAACCTGAAACTAGTGCGGTACCTTTTGTTGATCATGGCGTTGCTTGTACTTAGCATTGGCTTTCTACAAAATATCATGGACCTATTGGCAGATGTGTTGAATCCACTCAATGAATCTAGTGACTTTATCAGTCTTAGACTGAACATGGGAAGAGTATGTATGTGTGGTTGCAAGAGGTAGTGCAACATCAATGGGACCCAAGGGTTGGAATCCCAGTCCCACCTGAAATGGGATATGGTCGGTGGAGCTATGGAGAGACATGTTGTAACTATGTTGAACATAGGGGATACTCTCATCCCATGTACATGGATGCTTAGATTTGTACATGTGTAGGATGTGCAAAATCATTTGATTGACGACCTATGTTCAGCCTTATGTTTGGGGGTGGAAAGCAGTGGATTTAGTGAGCTTGGTGTCCAACAGTGACCAGAGACTCGACCAAAATGTGTTGAGGAACATGGTGTCCCGGTCGGAGATGATGGTCTATGGTATCCCAAAATGGACCCACACTCATTCAAAGAAGACCTTGGCAGTATATTCCACTGTGATGTTCTTCTTGCAAGATGTGAGGATGGCCATCTTCGAAAACCGATCAACAACAACAAATACACAATCATTGTCTTTCTTGGTGGACGGAAGACCAGACATGTAATCCATCGAGATGGACTCCCAAGGCTTCTTGGGGGTAGGAAGAGGGTTGTATAAGCCTTGTTTCTTTATGGTCATCTTGGAAATGGCACAGGCAGTGAAAGATTTGATATACTTGTTGACATCCTGTCGAAGTTTTGGCCAATAAAACTTTTTCTGGAGAATGACCACAGTTTTCTCCGTGCCAAAGTTTTTTGCCATCCGACTGTAGTGGCCTTCCCAAATCAGCTTTGCATGCTCACTTGCAGGAACACAGAGATGGCCCATATGGCATAAAAACCCATCCTAAATGTGAAAATCGTTGATAGTCGCACTTATACCCAAGAGCTGATAGGTGGTGGCGAAGTCTGGATTTTGCTGATAAAGTTGGGGCCACTCAGATGCCTCATGTCCATAGGAATGGATCACAATGGTGAGTCCAGATATGGGAGGTCGATTGAGGTAGTCAACGACACAATTTTTGCTCCTTTTCTTATACTTGATGTTGAGATGGAGTTGTTGCAAGTAGGTGGACCACTTCTGATGGCAGTCATTCTGCATATTTCCCCGTGTTTGCATGAACTGTAGAGGCTTGTGATTAGTGTGGATGATCATCTCCTTTCCCAGAATGTAATGTTTCGATTGAAAACAGGATTATACAATGGAATAAATTTCCTTATCAAGGTGGGGTATCTTCGGAAAATATCTGAGAGTGTTTCACTATGGTACGCCACCGGATGATCGTGTTGAGTGAGAACTACACCTACAAAATAGTCGGATGCATCAGTCTCAATCTCGAATAGTTGTTGCAGATCGAGAAAGGAGAGTATTGGAGCTGAGAACAAGTGATGATTCAAATCATCAAATTCTCATTGTTGTTCCTTCCCCCACATGAACTTTTTCCTTCCACCTCCCTTGGTCACGTGGTTTAGGGCCCATGCAATATGGGAAAATCCCAACACGAACCGTCGGTAGAAGTTGGCTAGCCCCAAGAAGCTCTGAAGCTCGGTTAGTGTGGTCGGGGCTGGCCAGTCACGGATGACTTGGATCTTAGCGGGATCAACATGTGCCCCATGCCAATCAGCAATGTATCTCAAGTATTGGACCATGTTCATTCCAAAGGAACATTTTTCCAAGTTGGCATATAGCTTGTCCTATCGCAGAGTGCTCAAAACCTATTGAATATGTCGCATGTTCTCCTCCCAACTTCTTTTGAAGATGAGGATGTCATCCAAATATACCACCAAAAAAGAGTTGGTGAAGGGTCTCAATACATCATCTATTAACCTCATGAAAGTGGTTGGTGCATTTTTTAGGCCAAAGGGCATGACCAACCATTCGAAGAGACCTTCTTTAGATTTGAAAGTTGTCTTCCAGACATCAGTTGGTTTGATGGGAACCTAGTGGTAGCCAAAATTTAGGTCAATATTGCTAAATAACTTTTCTCCCTTGAGTTAGTCAAGAAGTTCATCAATCCTGGGAATTAGGTACCAGTTTCTGACTGTGATTTTGTTTAATGCTCTGTAATTAATGCATATTCACTGGGTCTCGTCCTTATTCTGCACCAGTACAATAGATCTTCTGCAAGAGGAGGATTTGGGTCTGATGTGCCTCTTTCTAAGAAGCTCTTGGATCTGACGCTTGATTTCGTCATTTTCCATCAGTGAGCGACAATAGACTGGTCCATTAGGCAGAGTTGCATCGGGGGTTAGATCAATTGGATCCTTGACTTGGCAGTGCATCGGTACCCCAGTGGGTGAGGAGAAGATGTCTCTGTACTCTTCCATGATCTCGTCCACTAGATTTTGTTGCAAAGAGAGGATCTATGTAGAGGCCATGGATGTGGTTGTGACCTTCTGCTTACTATGAGAACAGATCACAAAGAAGATGAACTTCTCGGTCTGTGAAATGACCTTACTGCATTTCTTAGCAGATATTAAAGAAATAGTGGTAGGCGACGCTTCCTACGGTATCATGTACAATTGTATACCCAAAGTAATAATAACACTGCAGGGTCTAGACTCATACACAGCATGACGCATCCACAAATATGGTTGTCCTAAAATAACATCACAAACTTCAAGGGGAGCAATATCCCAAAATACCTCATCTTTAAAAGGCTTGATGTCATAGGGAAGATGGCACTGTTGGTTGACATGGAGATCTCTTCCTTGGTAAAGCCAACCAATGGTGTAGGGTTGCGGGTGTAGTGTCATCGGCAGGTCCAACCGCTTGATGACCTCTATTGAGATCAGGTTCTTCTAACTATCTCTATCGATAATTAAATGAATCGGATCCCCCTTTACCCACATATGTGAGTGAAAGAGGCGTTCCCCTTCCTCTGGTTCTTCCGGTTTGTTGGGCTGGACTTTGGTGGTAGTGGCAGTGGCACTGGGTTCATCATCAATAATTTGCTTCCCTCCTTCTGGATTTGATTCGGAATCAGAATCGACCTATGACTCAAAATCCTTCAGCTTGGCCATGAGTGACTGCTTGATGCGGCATTCTTTAGTGTTGTGCCAAGGGATTTTATGGTATTCACACCATTTTCCCATGTCCTTCTTCATCTTCTCATTTCCCTTCTTGTGTTGCGGCTTGGACTGGTTGTCCTGAGAGTGGCCATGCTTTCTTTGTCCCTTGTTGTGTGGGTTGGGGCCACCTTTGCCCTGCTTCAACTGTGAGGATTTTGCATCCAAACTCTCGCCTCTTCTACTTAAATTTATGCATGATCTTGACAGTGTATCTATAATTCATACCCAATGAGGCAATGTCCAGAAACTCCATTTTTGTTTGAATGTATCTATGCAAATAGTTGCAGTATCTGATCACCAGATGTCGCTCAGAGTCTTTGATACCCAATTTGGTGCATAGGGTATGGAAAATATTGGTGAAATCTGGCATTGTCTGGTCCCTTTCTTGATGCAGGGTGGTCCATCTGGTGTAGTGGTCCTCGTAGCTTCCAACAGGATAGTAATGTTCTTTAATGGAATCCTGGAAGGAATCCCATGTAGGGGAAACCACAAATATTGCAGATTCATCTATGGATCTTTGCTCAAAGTAAGTGTCCCACCAGTCCTTAACATGGGGGACGACCTTGAGGAGTGCAAAACTAATCTTTTCCCTATCAGAAAAATTGTGGACTGAAAAATACCCTTCGAGTAGATTCAACCATTTATATACAACATCTGCATCTATCAGTCCTTCAAATAATGGAATATCAAAATTTACATGTACCTTGAAGGGGGTTACATGGCCTCTTGATGAAGATTCTTCTCTTGTGGGTAGCCGCCGAAGGATCTATGCAAAGTTGTCGATCATTTTGTTCCTTTGTTGTGCAAGGGATTCCTCAAGCAACATTTTAAAAGGATCACCTGCTCCATCATATTTCTTTTCGTATCACATGGGTTTTTTTTGGGCTCGGCGCGACCGATCTTGCAATGGCTTGATTGGTTCAAGTCCCAACTTCTTGTACCCAGATCTTGTCGGGGACATGCACGAAGAAAAATAAATGAAGAGCAGGTCGCTCTGATACCACTGATCTGGATTTAGGAGCGGAATGAACTAATTAACAAAATGAATACAATAAACACAGAGATATGAAGAACAAAATAGATATACAGTGAACAATATCTTCTATTGAATAAATGAAATAGGCTAAAACTGTAAAATTTTAGAACTCACACACTTGCTCGAACGGTGGTAGCTATCTCTGAAAAGAGATGTGGTTACTACGTGCATCTTCTTGAATAGAATGATTAAAATGAGGCTCCAAAGGCCTTTTTAACATTACTCATGAATTCCAAAACCCTAGACATCCAAAAACATAACCCTAGGAGATGAAACGCCAAAAGTTATGTGGGCCCCATATGTGTAAGTTGGTACCTCAACTTCTCGGGGTCATAAATTTTTCATACGACCTTCATTTTAGGTGTGTGATAGATCGTTGGAAAGGTCTTTTTGAAAACTACACATTACGCCAAAAAAACATTGTTTAGGGTCCCAAAATATACCTGGAAGTACAACAAGATGTGTTGACATGAAAACATACAAAATAAGATAGTTGGATTAAGTGGGAGGCCACCAGTATCCACCTAGAAGATGTGTAGGGATTCATACAACCCCGGAAGTGTAGAACCCACAATTACAAAGAAGTACAGAAGAACGTGTTGAACTAAAAATTGTCAAGAGGAGTCAGTTGGAATAGGTGGGTGGCCATCAATATCCACCTGGATCACTTGAGTTTAAAGAACTCTTTCATATTCCTTTCATAATAATGATCAGACAAATATTTCTCTTGGAATTGAATTGCCTTCATGAGACCTTCCTCTCATCAAGGTGTTTTTCTTGCTTAAGATGATCCTACCACATGGTTTCCTTTCCTTGCAAGTGGTAGGTTGCAATTCTTGTTTCTACCATCAAGGGATAATCATGTAGCTGGAAATATTTATTCATTTCCAAAAACCAAGCCTATACCTCTTCTCCCTTCATGTGCTCACCATTGAAAGTTGGTGTCTTGATTTTCCTAAGTTCACCCTGCAAGATGTCTCCCTCATGCCTTCTCCTCTATCTACTAACAAGAGACACACTTGGGCTACTCCATGTCCCTGAACTGGCATGAGTTCTGCTAGTGGATTTCTCTAGGGAATGTTGGCACCTTCTCATGCTCCTTGAATTCCTATCATTCTCATTCTCATGCTCATTTCTTCTGCCATGGGATTTGGATGTTGTCACTTGTCTAGCACTAGTTGCTTGCTTTATGCTAGAGTCTTTATTGGCTTACCTCTGCGGCATATTCAAACTCTCAATTATATCTTCTTGAGTCTTTGTAATATTCCTATTATCATCCCTATAAATATTCACTTCTCACTGCATGCTCCTCATAGTTACGGGCTCTTACCTACCTCGTCTTCCATTAGACTATATTTCAACATTTCCCATGCTAACATGTAGGCCTATGAATTCTTTTTCATGATTGTAGGACCCTTGGACATATTCCATGGTTGTAGTTCTCATACAAGAACCAAAATTCATCCATGTACCTCTAAATTCCACAAGAAAATGTGCATGCAAACAATTTTCTATTAGACAAAATATATACACAATTTTGAAAAGAATGCATAAATTTTTCTGCTTTCTAATGCCACCAGACTTAGAACTTTTAGTCAAACTAGTTATCTCCCAAATTGTGTACTTATGGAAAAACTTCATTAAGCCAAATTTATCTAGATTGATGAGTATACAAAATGTCGAGTAAATAAATTTTTTTAGTTTTGTCATCTGGGGACCCTTTGTCTCCTCTAAAAATCCCAAAAATCGTCGAAAAGTGTCCCGAGATAGTGGATTTTTCCATATTTCAGCATCCCCATTCCACACCCCTTGGAATCCATCCAATTCCTTAACACAATATTTTCATTTATGTATTTCTTACACTATGTACAAGTTTCAATAGCAACTATGCTCCTGCCACTGAGATTGACCCTAATCTTCAAAAACATGTAATTTTCATTTTCTAGAAAATTGGAGAATAATTAGCCAGTGGCCCTTTCTGGCACTTCTGTAGACCTCGACACTGCGGACAAAACCCATAAGTTTCATCTCAATCCTACTTAATCTGTTGTAGTTATTGCCAAAATATGTTTTTGGCTCCAGACTGGGTTTTTGTTTTTTTAGACTATAGGACAATTTTACCTGTGTGATATCCTTCTTCTCTTCATCCTTTTTAAAGTCCACATGTGCATCAATTCTGAATTATGTGCCAATATTCATCATGCGTCATATCCACAATGCGCAGTGTCAATATTTAGTGCACGCCTCGTGCACCAATATTCAGTGCACACAAAATCTATAACACATGAATATTCAATGCGCACAAATTTTTATACCACGCACCACTATCCAGTGTGCACGACTTTTATACCATGCACCAACATCCAATACGCACAATGTTTTATACCGCGCACCAATATTCAGTGTGCACATCGCACCAATATTCATTGCGAACGAATTTTTATACTGTGCACCAACATTCACTAAGTGCAACTTTTTATATCACACACCAATATTCAGTGCGTGCGACTTTTTATACCGCACACCAACATTCAATGCATGCAACTTTTTATACTGTGCACCAATATTCAGTGTGCACTATGCACCAATATTTCGTGCACGCGATTTTTTATACCATCCACCAATATTCACTGCGCGTGACTTTTTATACCGCACACCAATATTCACTACGCGTGACTTTTTATACCACGCACCAACATTCAATGCACACAACTTTTTATACCACACACCAATATTTAGTGTGTGTGACTTTTTATACCATGCACCAATATTCACTCCATGCAACTTTTTATATCATACACCAATATTTAGTGTGCACCACGCACCAATATTCAGTGCGTGCAAATTTTTATATCACACACCAACATCCATTGTGCGCAGTACCAATTATGCACTATGTAGCACCAATATTTAGTGCATGCATGTCCTTTCTTCGCTTAGTTGATTTTCCTTATTTTCTAGCTCGTGACCATCATAACCATCGTGAAAATGGTTGAGTCACCTTCTTCCCTAAATTTGACACAAATAAAATGTTGAGATGACTACCAACTTCATGATGATCTATGGCCCATACTAGTCTGGTGTTGAACCAAAAGCTCTGATATCATTCTATAACGCTCCCCAGCTTAACTGAAGAACATTACTTACACAAAATACACATAAATATGATTTTTTTCTGCTAACTAAATTTCATGTAGCTTATCACCTACAAATTATACATAGATTTAACTATTTTTTGATAACATAAAAATAAATGCATCTACAACATTCAAAAAGAACCTAAAGGTCACGCCTTCACTAATAAAAACCACACATGCAATAGCCTTTGTACTGCACGTGACAACTTTTTCACAACTCGCACAACAACCCTTGTACTGTGCGCGACAACTATTCCCAGCACGCACGACGATCCAAGCACTGCATCGGAATCCATTACCATTACTACTAAAATTGATTAACAAATACATTCAAACCTTGAATTATGGATAACATGACAATCAAGCTCAAGAAATTGTCCATACTAGTTAAAAACGTAAATGCAACTAATAAATTTCACAAAAATAACATAAAATTCATTCTCATTCGCAGAGTAATGTGCAACAGTTAAACTCATAAATTAACACAGGAAAATGGATAAAAACTTATCTTTTTAAAATGGTTGTGCAACCAGCTGCTTGGGAAAGATGTTCCACCCAACCATCGATTCATTGTTCCAAATCTCAACAACAAGCCACGCCCGAGTTGGGGCTATGAATCCATAATAAAAGGGTGTCTCTCACAGTCCTCTCGCAACTCAATATCCCACAACCCACTGGTATTCTCCTACATCTATCCTGGATTTCCTCCATCTCTCTTCCTCTTGACCTGCCCAACCCAAGGAATGTACCCCTTCACTACTCTCAGTGCATTGTGCATCCCATTCATTTATTAGGGTATCTCTAGCATAGGTAACTAGGAATCTCTCTATTGGGAACTCAAGGGAACTCATTTCCTAGAAAACTACCAGCAATAACAACAAACACTTGTTGTTACAATGCAACTCACACAAGAGATCCCTCTTCGGGCCTGACAATATGGCTCTTCAATCTTCAGCTCCAATATGCTCCAACATGCTCCAACATGCTCCAGAATTCCCCCATCCTTCTTACTCTATCTCCAATGCTCTTTTTGTTTTGTTCTTTGCTTGTTGTTCATGTAAAACTCAATGTGTAAAAACTTTATGTAACTTCCCATATGAATTTCCTCTATTTTGGCTTATTTGATTGACTTACTCTCTTTCCCAAACTGATTGTACTCATCCCCCCACCCATGCTTTCCAATAACTAAGGGATGTGACTCCCACACCCACCCTCTTACATGAGTTTAATGATTGGGCTCTCATACACTCAAACATAAAATATAAATATCCTCAATGATAATAAAATTCAGGAAAATGGGTTGAATTAATACCCATAATTAATTTCCCCCATGGGCCCCTCTTAGACACTCTTTTCTCTTGTGAAAAATTCAACCCCCATCTCTTTCCATATTCCCAACAGTTGGTATCAAATTTTACTTATTTAAAAATAGAAAATGCATTCGCATATTACATCGCTCGGCCATAGCCACATTCATATCTACATTACGCATTAAACAAACTGGGGATTATAGTGGAGATGTTACAAGTTTAGGTCAATAGTATGTCTAAACACCCTAGACGTCTTGGTTTTTGTGGATGGAAATATTTTTCCCTAAACCTAACCATAAAAGAATAATTTCAGTAGTAATGATTGACTATTATAGAGAATAAGACTAGTGCTTATTGTTTTGGGCATATGAGGTCAAATAGAGATCCTTCTTTGGGAGAATGAAGTGGATTATCTTAGGGTGAGGCTTAGAGGTTTTCCACTACTAACACTATGAAATCCTTCTAAAATATCAATGGATGTTGCAAGGGAATATTCCTCCACTAATAAATCTTCCAAGAATTTTGACAAGAAGGGTTTGTTCAAGAATGATCCAAGAGGATAAAAAACCACCACTAGATAAACAACATCAATCTAAAAATGCATTCATAAACATAACCATAAGATGAAAAGAGAACACACATTCAAAGCATTTTTCATCCATCAAAATTGTAATTTCCATGTCATCCAAGCAGTAGTAGAAGATCAACAAGCATAGCTCCTAAAAAAAATTGTCATAGTTAACCATCCAAAGCATTCTTCATGAAAGAGAACAAGTAGAAGTACACAAGAAGGATAAATCTACACAAGTAACAATGATTTATAAAATGAGAAATGATTCTCTATTTATATGAGAGATCTAAGTGAAAATTTTCCATGAAAGGGTGCAACTTTTCATCTCAAGGGGTGCCTCATCATCCAAAGGGTGTGACATCTCATCAAAAGGTTCCAAGAAACCCAAAAACTTCACATCAAGGTGCCCCATGTATTCAAGGGGTGTGATGTCTCATCAAAAGGTTTTGTACCATCACTAAGAAGCCCCAAATGTCACACCAAGGTGCCCCAAATGTCACATCGATGTGCCCAGTCATCAAAAGGTGCAATGTCCCATCATCAAAGTGAAATTTCCCATCATGAAAGGGTGGTATCACCCATGGAAAGGTGGCACATCATCTCTCCGATTGCAACGTCCTCAAGCAAAGGTCCAATTTCCTCCATAGAAGGTTCAATGTCTCATCAAGTCGTCATCATCATGCATGCAATGTCCTTTCATAAATGAGCTCAACGTCACACCCATGTGTTCTAGGGTGTCTCATGAATGGATTCATGTGATCAAAATCCCCAACGTCCTCCTAGGAGTTCCAAACAACCTTCCTCAAGTGGTGGGGATGGCCTCCATAAAAGTGGGGTAGTAGCCGCTAAACATCCTCCAAAGGATTCAAGTGTCAACCAAGCACATGGCTATGTGTAACCATCATTCAAGGAGGGGCTCATGTAGTCCAAATGCATCATGAAGACCGGAGAAAAGGTACACAATCCAAACACAACATATAAAGTGAGTTTAACACAAAATCCATTAGATAGATCTCACATAATATCCTCTTCAAAATTCACACTAGCTTACAAAGTTATACAATTTGTCAAGTCTAGGTGTGGGGGGTCATTACTACCCCCTATTAGGTATGTGAGTACTCATACTAAGACGTATATCCAACAGAACCCATCAAGGAGTATGTGCAATAGTAGTGGTATGGATTGGGGTTTACTTCCTGCAGTGGATGTCATTGACATGCAAGGCCATGTATAATATGCATCCTCATGAGTGCATTTGTAAAGTGAGCACTTAGATAATTAGGCACCCTTTCCTTGGCATTGTGTCTCTCTAAACTGCTATTTTCCTTTTTATTTATAGCTTCAACATTTTTTGTCTTTTGGCATTTGATTTGCTAAGTCCTTTCATAAGATATGCATTCATTGCATAGGACTTGGGGTGATGGCCTCTTAGCGAGGGGGTAGAGCTCATGATTCTTTATTTCTTGGTTTTCAATGCTTTTTTTTTCTTGTTTGTTTCTTTACCCTACATTTTAAATTAGGGATTTTTCTTTTTATATATCATTTTTCATAAAGCTACATCAACCTCGAGCTTTCAAGCCCCTTCTTCTCATGGGATTATGAAGCACAGACCTTTTTTGGATACATGTAACAATCAAACCAAAAGAAAGGACAAAAGATAGGTCATAAATGGAATATGTTATTCATGGTGAGGGATATGTACACGTTACCCCATTAAGGCTCCCCAATAGCACAACTTTTCCCAAGAGTGACAATACTTACTTGACTAGAAAATGATAATGACCACTAAGTGAGACAAGGAAAAATGCATAACTCCAAAGCATCATGATTCATTATCCAAATCAACTCATGATCACCATTTCCATGCCCCAAGTATTAACATTATCGCTCGACATGAAGTGTCAGAACGATGTACCTGAGTATGTAAATGCACCATGTCATATGAGTAAGTTGAGCTAAGCATGTAATGGAAGGAATACATGGGAAATTGTCTATGGAGAGTTTGAAATAACATCATCGAATCTGTTATCTAAAATGTGGATCACGGAGAAAAATTTATCTTATAGTTACCCATAGAAGTGGGGTTGGGGGGGGTAAAAAACCTTAGCTAACCTAAGTTATACTCTTATTAGAAGGGTTACAGTTTTAATGGAAGACAACTTTCCTTAATGGGATCATTGAGGAAGAAGTGTGTATAGAGTAACCTCGGGGATTTGAGGTAAATGGGAAAGAGTCCCATGTTTGTAGGATTAATAAATCATTGTATGGACTCAAGCAAGCATTGAGAGCATGATATTCTAGGATATATGGATATATGTGCAGAGTATGGTATTCACCAAAAGAGAAGCATATCCTAACTTATATTATATATTTGTTGGGACCGTTCTGCTCATTTTGGTGTTGTATGTAGATGATTTTTTCCTTATAGGTGTAAAGAATTTCATTATAGGGTGCAAAGAAGACATGGAAGCTAAGTTCAAGATGAAGGATATAAGCATGATCTTCTCAGGGTTGGAGATTTGACAAAGACCAAGGGAGATTTTCCTTGTTCAAGATAAGTATGCAGTTGAGATCTTGAATAGGTTTTAGATGGAGGACTAAAAACCTATGGCCACACCCATGAAAAATAATATGAATAAGGTGTTACCTTCAGATTCAGAGTTGGTGAATCCCAAATTATATAGTCCCAAATTATATAGGTATTTGATAGGTTCCTTGGTGTATTTGGTCAAAACTCGACCAAATATATGTTTTGCAATGAACACCTTGAGTTAGTTCATGGTGGATCCAACGCATGAGCATTGGGTAGTAGCAAAACATGTTCTCAAATATTTGAAGGGTACAATGGAGAATGGTATGGGACATCTTATAGATGATCAAGTGAAGTTGCAGGGGTATTCAAACTCAAATTGGGAAAGTAGTATAGTAGACAGGAAGAGCATTGTAGGGTGTTACTTTAGCTTGGGATTACTGATGATATCCTGGTTCATTAGGAATCAAACTTATGTGGGACTTAGCTCAATAGAGGCAGAATACACGTCACTAGTACTGCTAGTTGTGAGGCCAGCTAGCTTCACAAGTTACTTGTAGGATCGTTTGATCAAGAGTGGGACCTCGCAATCATTTACTATGATAATTAGTGTTGTCTCAAATGCTTTGAGAATCCAATGTTTCATGACAAGTCCAAGTATATAGATATTATATATCACTTCATACAAGAAAGGATTCAGTAGGGATCAATGAAGTTCTAGTATATTCCCATAGATCAGTGGGTAGTGAAGCTCTAGTGAAGAAAAAATTTTGGCACAAGGTCGACTTTCTCAATGCATGGGCTTAACCCCTCTGTGAAACTGGATGCAAGATAGTGGAATTAATAGGTTGTTTGATATCTCTTCATGGAACCCCTCCTCTGGTTTCTGGACTGGGTGTAAATTGAAATCTATGCCCCCTCACATGGAACCTTTCGCCCATATTCTCTTCAACACTTTGCATCGGTGTGCTCCTCGATGTTTAATTGTTAAATATTTTCATGGATGGGAGGATTCCCTCTATAAGGTTAGAAAAGGATTCAATATTCTATAGGAAAACCTCGTCTCTTATTCACATTCAACTATATGGAGAAAGGTCTAAAAATCAGATGGTTTTCCCCAGGTCAACTCTTTCATTTGGCTCCATGTCCATGGTTGAATTCTCACTACCAAAAATATCAACAAGAGTGGAATTTTTGGACCTTTCCAATGTGCCTTATGCCATAAATAGGAGGAATCAATTCTTCATTTGTTCATCCAATGCAGTTATGCCAAAACAACTTGGAAAATTTCTCTTGGGTGTCTCTTCCTCTTAGTGGATTGGCCATTTGATTGTAAATGTTTTATCATTCATTGGGGACAGAGACATAGAGGCATCTTTCACCATAAAAATGGGTTTAATAAATTGTCGTCGGTTTTCCCAAAGTATATGTGTTGGGAAATATGGTTGGCTAGGAACAAGAAGATCTTTTAGGAAGAAAAAATAACCCCCCACCAGTCTATTGGACAACTGAGAGGGGGGGTGAATCAATTGTTACTGTGCTTATACAATTATGCCCATTTTAAACTCTTCATAGAACACTCAATGATGATCACAATAATGCAGGAAGTAAGCAATATAATATTCAACATCAATCACACACATGAAATATACAGAGATAGATATTTCTCGAGGAAACCCATAAAGGGAAAAACCTCTTCTTCTTGATATGATAAGTAATCTTTATTTTCTGTACATTATCATTCTTAGGAGCACCAAATCCCTTTGAGGCTACCACCTCTATTTTACAAGAAGCAACTTGCTGAAAGCACCAACTCTCTGGTTTCTCTAGCACCCACTAGAAGGAAGCACCAACTCCCTTTGTGTTCCAGCACCAACTTCCAGACACACAGGCACCAACCTATACATGTTTCAACTTGCTAAGAGCACCAACTCTTTGGTTTCTCTAGCACCCACTAGAAGGAAGCACCAACTCCCTGAGTGTTCCAGCACCAACTTCCAGTCACACAAGCATCAACCTGCATAACATAGAACAATAGTTCTCCCTTGCACCATCCTACCACCCTAGTTTTTATGGATGCAACCAGATGGATGCTACAATTCCATGTGTTCAAGCACCCACTTGAAACTCTGAGGACAATTTTCCTCCCTAGCACCTCCCTAGCACCCTGAAATATAAATCTTTGTTTCTGAAATTTATTACAGTGATACAATGTTTATCAATGGCTTACTAGTCTCATCACTTTTCTACTACAATGCTCTACTCTGCCTGCATCAGTGTCTTCCTGCTCGCATCTTCTTGTGCTTTCTTTCCTTCTTTGTTTTATGCTCTGTGCAACATTTCCCTTCTATGTTCTACGCCTCTTCTGTGCGCTTCAGCTCCTATGCATAGCATCCTTCTACCCACATGAATAACTCTTAACTGAAGAAACCATCTCTTCTTTTTTCTATGTATATTTATCATGCCAAGTCCTCTGCCAGATAATACACCTAACTCTTCATCCTCTCTGGCTATTATCCTAAGTATGTTCTTCATCAGTGGCCGTTATGTTGAGACTATTCATCATCAGTGGTCGTTCCTGGTATTCTTTGCTTTTTTCTGGCAGTGAGACCCTTCGTCTTCTCTGTCACAGTTGAGCTTATCTTCTCTATTATAGTTATACACTTCAACACTTTCGCATATGTCAATTGTCTCTATGATTATTCTTCATTCCACTGGCAGTTACGTCGAGACTCTTTGGCTCCTCTAGCGATCACCCTGATATTCTTCAAATTCTCTGGCAGATGCAATCAGTCGTTTTTTGTAGTTACAATCAGTCTGTCTCGAAAGTTATTGAGAAAACCTCTATGTGCTCATCCCTATGGTGCCTTTTCCCTTTCTGAGAAAAAATACACAGTGGGCGCTAGCTTTTCTGGCTAATCTCCTTCCTTTCACGTGACCACAGTGGTGGCCAGACGCCTATAAAAAAGGCACTTTGCGACTTCGCGCATTGTATATTCAACTGTGAGTTGACTCGATTCTTTCAACTTGCGATCTGTGAAGTGGAGCTTAGCAACATGTTATCTCCTCTCTTAACCTTCATCAATGTGACCATGTCCGTTACCACAGGCCTAACTTCCAAAACTATGCTTTCCAGATCAACGATCCAAATCTCTCCATGATTCAACTGTTGAGATCTCTTTTTCATGTTTCGTAACTTCACGCTTCGCGATGTTGAAGGTTGTCTCACCTCCCTTATTCTGATTCCTAAAGTCGTGTTTGCGTTAGATCAATGGTCCACGATCATCTGTGATTTGTTGGCCCAAATCTTTTCGCAACTTCGCATTTCAGAGATTCTACTACGAGTTGCCTCGATTCTCCCAACTCGTGAAATCTGAAATACTTCATATCAGATCAATGGTCCAGATCTCTCCCTTTGATCGACGACTGTGATCAAATTGTTATTCCACGTGTCGGGCATTTGGATGTGAGTCAACCCTGACTCTCCCGACTTTTGATTTTACGCTTTTCCAGATCAACGTTCCAGAATCTCCCTATGATTGACGGCTACGATCAAATCGCGACTTCACATGTCAGGTGTTTGAACATGATCCAACCCTGACTCTTCCAACTCCCAATTCCTAATTCAACACTCTGTGTCAGATCAACGGCCCACAACCCTCTGTGATCCAATGGTCCATATCTTATTATGACTTCGCATTTCGTGAAGTTGGAGGAATACTCACCTTTGACTTTTCCAGTTTGTGAGTCAGTGAAATGTTGATCTCTCGCCATGTGCCCTGTCGAATGAACGACTAGGATTACTTCGCAGCTTTGGAGTGTTGACTGACTCCTATACTTATCCTCCTTGTAGCTCCACTGGATCTAAAGCTTGTTATTCCTTCGCGCTCTGAGCTGATGGCTGAGGTCTAATCTCCTCCTCTGCGCACTCCTCCTGTCTAGACTCTGATCTGATGACCCAGATCTTTCATAGTGCTCGATCCAATGGTCACTATCGCTCCTCCTCTTAAGCTTTGGCTTTCTCAAATATCTAAGTGTCAAAGGCCACGACCTTTGATCCTTCTGCGAGCCTTGATGTATGGGATCTCATCTTCGCTTCTCAGAACGCTATCTCTCCTAAGATTTGGCAATGAAGTTAACCTCAACCCTGGTGCACACTTGCGCTCTGCATGCAACTCTACATTATCTCTTCTGAGCTTCTCGATCTTTCTCTTTTGTGTCTTCCCAAAAGACTTTTGGTGCCCATCTGACACATTCTACCTGTAATCATGCCATCATCATCGTTTTTCTTGCCTGTAAACATGCCATCATCGTTTTTGTTCTTGCCATCAATGACAAGCACACTCTACCTGTAAACATGCCAACAATATCCCCCTTTGGCATTGATGGCAACCCTGAAAGACTACACTGTTCTACTTAGACCTCCAACTGTAGCATCCAAACCACACCTTTTCTCCCCCTTTGACATCAATGTCAAAGAAAACATGTTCCCCCTGAGTTGTTGCAGTACTTTTCAAAGGTATCAGATATTCAACCAACACATACTCCCCATGACAAGATGGACTCTCTTATTTGAGTCTTGCAGAGTATTTGTATCTAAACCAGAGTCTTCTCCTTCTAATTCTTGGACCTGTTCATCTTCAGATTCAGTTGTGTCCTCTGAAGTATACTCAATATTTCTCACCTCTCTTACTGGGACTCCTTCATCAACCTCTGTTTCTAAAAGGTTAACTTTTTCTGACAAGGTCTCTCTTCTTGTTATCTCTACAGTATGTCATGTATTTGTACATCAGAATGTTGCTGCTACATATGCCTTTGACTTACTGAAACACTGCGCAATTGTAGCTCATGTTTTTCAAACAACCCTTGGATCTGCCCATTGATTCTCATAGATCTCTAACCAGATGTATCTGTCTTTATCCAAGATGTTTCTTTACTGTACATTCATTTTTCTTCCATGATGCCTACAATCCAAGGCTTTTATGACCATATTCATCACAAGAAAAAACCATTACAAACACTCTCATACCTCCTTTGATTCATCCATGAAGGTGTCTCTCTTCTAAACTTACTTTGAGGTGTATGAGTAGCTTATGGATGTCTTCCTTGATCTGATCTTATAAATATTGTAGTATTGCTTTAATTATTTGAACATGAAGAACTTGAGTCATACCTGCTTTCCCTTTTTACAAATGAAGGACCTGTGTCAGACTTGTCTTCACCCTTTACAAATGAAGGACTTGCATCATGTTTCTTAGGAGTACTAATTTCTTCCTCCTTGTATCCAAGACCGGATTTGTCATTTGGTGATCTCTGACTGCCCAAGATCTCATCCAGGGTCATGGAGTTGTTCAAGAACTTGATTTGGGTGTTTGACTTCTCAACCTTCTTTCTAAGATTCACAATTTATGCTTCCAGCTTATGACATGATTCTTCTTCTACTTCTTCCATGGGATAAATGCTAACAGGGCATTATTTTATTGTATCTGAGTCTTCTTCTTTTCTTGTAGGGGAGGATTCAATATCAACATTATTATATGTCCTTATGCCTTTAGCCACCACTTGTCCTGAGTTTATAGACTTTATCTTACAATCTTTATTTTTCCATGTGTTGGCATTTCTAGCTAAGGGTTTTATCCTTGGATCTGCTTTGTAATTCTTCAAATGGCAGTTTGCAGATTTGTGGCCGAAGTTATGATAGTTATAGAATTTGATCTCATCATTCAATAGGTCAAAGTGATTGGTGTAACGTTGTCTATTCATTGGATTTTCATTATTTCTTGACCTCCTCAATTGCATGTCTCTAAACTTAATTTGACAATTTGCAATCTGTGGTTGTTTGTTACTTGGTTGTCTCATTATTTGTTGTGGTAGATATTTATTCCTTGGGTGTCTTGATTTCTCATGTCTAAATCTTAAGGAACAATTTACAGCTTTGTGGCCAAAGTTAGAATAGTAGAAACAATATCCATAGAAAAAATCTTTGTACCTGGAAAATGGTTGTCTTCTTTGAGCAAGTTGATTTATTTCATGCTGATGATTTCCTTGAGAAGAGGGTGTATTATTTCTTTGTTCTACAGATTTAGTTCTGGCACCTTTTTCTTTACTCCTTCTTGGCGGTTGATTATCTTCCTTTGTTTCTGCAGGTTTGATGTTGTCATTGGTTGTAGATTTGACAAACTTGATGGATTCTTTGTTGCTTGGCTTACCACTACTTGATCCCTCTTCATAACCCAAACCAGTTTTCAACTTTGGATTCCTTTGTTGATTCAGAATGGTAGTTGATCCTTCTGAGGCTTTGATACTTGACATATTTTGGTGATACAAGGCTTGAAACTTCTCCAACTCTTTTCTAGTTTTTACTACTTCTTCTTCCAAGGCTTCACATCTTGCATTCTTCTCTGAAAACCGTTGTTTTAGAGTGTCCTCTATTTTCTTTGCCTCTTCTAATTCCACTTTTAGCAGGGCAAAGTCTTCATCAAGTTTTTTATTGTCTTTCTCGAACTGTATCAACAATTGTTTTTTCTTTTTCTTCTTAAATATGAGTCTATCAATCTCTTCTAAAGCACTGATCAGTTCTCCTTCCAATTCAACCACATATTCTTCATCATTAACATCACTTCCTGTGCTTTTATTATCATAATCCTCTTTTGACATAAGCATAAATTCATTAACCATATCTTCACAAGAAGAGTCATTATCTGTATCTTCTGAGTCATCATTTTTTACACACAAACTTTTATTTTTACCAAATCTCTTGGATTTGTACTCCTCTTCACCTTCAGATTTCTGGTCCTTCTTCTTGTGTGGACACTTAGATTCAAAGTGACCTATATTTCCACAATTAAAACATTTGAAGGGAAACTTGCCTTGGTACTTTCCTGATCCTTTCTTTAGTTTTCTCACAATTTTTTCTTCAATTTCATCAGGCTCAGAATCCTCATTCTTATCTGCTTTAAATGATTCTTCTCTAGTGGCATATTTATCTTTACTAATGCTCATTTCATAAGAAGTTAGAGTTCCTAGGAGTTGATCAATAGATAGAGTCTTAAGATCATTCAGTTCTTCTATTGCAGAAACATTTGGATTGAATCTATCAAGCAGAGATCTTAAAATATTCTGAACTAAAAATGTGTCTTCAATTTTCTCACCAAGACCCTTCATGGAATTCCCTAGCTCTACAACTCTCATAAAGTAATTCCCAACTGTTTCATCCTCTTTCATCTTTAGTTGTTCAAACTGTAATTTGTAGGTTTGAAGCTTGGCATCCTTTACCTTCTCATTACCTTCATAACTGCTTATGAGTTTGTCCCACATTCCTTTGGCAGTTTATAAGTGCATAACTTTTACAAATTCTACTTCTGCAAGCCCACTCAGAATAGCATTCATAGCCTTAGCGTTGAAGCTGAATTCTATCTTGTCATCCTTAGAAGCTAGTACTACTGGCTTTACATAACCAATCTCTACCATATCCCAGACATTTGCACCTAAAGCCATTATGTAGGTTCTCATATTAACTTTCCAGGAGCCAAAGTTTGTTCCATTGAACAGGGGGGGCTTATTGTTTGAATTTCCTCCATGGCTAGTCATGTTTAAGCTCTAGGATCTACCCTTAAATAAAGGGAACTGGATCTGATACCAATTGTTGGACAACTGATAGGCGGGGGTGAATCAATTGTTACTATGCTTATACAATTATGCCCATTTTAAAATCCTCATAGAACACTCAATGATGATCGCAATAATGAAAGGAAGTAAGAAATAGAATATTCAACATCAATCACACACATGAAATATACAGAGACATATATTTCCTGAGGAAACCCATAAAGGGAAAAACCTCTTCTTCTTGATATGATAAGTAATCTTTATTTTATGTACATTATCATTCTTAGGAGCACCAACTCCCTTTGAGGATACCACCTCTATTTTACAAGCAACAACTTGTTAAGAGCACCAACTCTTTGGTTTCTCTAGCACCCACTAGAAGGAAGCACCAACTCCCTTTGTGTTCCAGCACCAACTGGATGGAAGCACCAACTTCCAGACACATAGGCACCAACCTGTACAAGTTTCAACTTGTTGAGAGCACCAACTCTCTGGTTTCTCTAGCACCCACTAGAAGGAAGCACCAACTCCCTGAGTGTTCCAGCACTAACTGGATGGAAGCACCAACTTCCAGTTAAACAGGCACCAACATGCATAAAAGAGAACAATAGTTCTCCCTTGCACCACCCTACCACCATGGTTTTTCTGGCTGCAACCATATGGAAGATACAACGCTCTATGTTCAAGCACCCACTTGAAACTCTAAGGACAACTTTCCTCCCTAGCACCTCCCTACCACCCTGAAATATAAATCTTTGTTGCTGAAATTTATTACATTGATACAATGTTTATCAATGGCTTACCAGTCTCATCATCGTTCTGCTACACTGCTCTGCTCTACCTGCATCAGTGTCTTCCTTATCGCATCTTCTTGCGCTTTATGTTCTTCTTCTTTTTATGCTCTATGCAACATTTCCCTTCTATGTGCTACGCCTCTTATGTGTGCTTTAGCTCCTATGCATAGCATCCTTCTACCTGCATGAATAACTCTTAACTGAAGCAACCATCTCTTCTTTATTCTGCATATATTTATCATGCCAAGTCCTCTGCCATATCATACACCTAACTCTTCATCCTCTCTGGCGATTATCTTGAGTCTGTTCTTCATCAGTGGCCGTTGTGCTAAGACTATTCGTCATCAGTGGTCATTCCTGAGATTCTTTGCCTTTTTCTGGCAGTGTGACCCTTTGTCTTCTCTGTCACAGTTGATCTTATCCCCTTTGTTACAATTACATACTTCAACACTTTCCCATCTATCAATTGTTTCTATGATGAGACTTCATTCCACTGGCAGTTACCTCGAGACTCTTCGGCTCCTTTGGTGATGACCGGCCTGATATTCTTCAAATTCTCTGGCAGATGCAATCAGTCATTTTATCTAGCTACAATCAGTCTATCTTGAAAGTTACTAAGAAAACCTTCGTGTGCTCATCCTTTGGCACCTTTTCCCTTTCTGAGAAAAAATACACAGTGGGCGCTATCTTTTCTGGCTAAGCCCCTTCCTTTCACATGACCATGGTGGTGACTAGACGCCTATCAAAAAGGTGCTTCGTGATGTCGAAGGTTGGCTCACCTCCCTTCTTTCAATTCCCTAACTAGTGCTTGCGTTAGATCAATGGTCCATGATCATCTATGATCCAATGGCCCAGATATTTTCGCGACTTTTCATTTCGAAGATTCTTCTACGAGTTGCCTCAATTCTCCCAAATCACGAAATCTGAAATACTTCATATCAAAACAACAGTCCAGATCTCTCCATTTGATCGATGGTTGCGATCAAATCGTGATTTCGCGTGTCGGGCATTTAGATGTGAGTCAACCCTGACTCTCCCGACTTTCGATTTTACGCTTTTCCAGATCAATGGTCCAAACTCTCCCTATGTACGACGGCTACGGTCAAATCATGACTTCACATGTCTGGTGTTTGAACATGAGCCAACCCTCTCTTCCAACTCCTGATTCTCGATTCAGCGCTCTGTGTCAGATCGACGACCCACAACCATCTGTGATCCAACGGTCTAGATATTATCAGGACTTCGCATTTCATGAATTTGGAGGACTACTCACCTTTGAATTTTCCAGTTTGTGAGTCAGCGAAATGTTGATCTCTCGCCACGTGTCCTGACGGATGAATGGCTAGGATTGCTTCGCATATTTGGAGTGTTGATTGACTCCTGGTCTTATCCTTCTTGCAGCTCCACTGGATCTAATGATTTCTATTCCTTCGCGCTCTGATCTGACAGCAGAGGTCAAATCTCCTCCTCTACGCGCTCCTCCTGTCTAGACTCTGATCTGACGACCCAGATCATTCACAGTGCTCGATCCAATAGTCATTGTTGCTCCTCCTCCTAAGCTTTTTTTTTCTCAAAACTCTAAGTGTCAAAGGCCACGACCTTTGATCCTTCTGCGAGCCTTAATGTATGGGATCCCGTATGTGTGTCTCAGAACATTATCTCTTCTGAGATTTTTCAATGAAGTTAACCTTGGCCCTGGCGTGCACTTGCGCTCTACGTGCAACTCTACACTATCTCTTTTGAGCTTCTCGAGCTTTCTCTTTTGCATCTTCCCAAAATACTTTTGGTGCTCGCCTAGCACATTCTACCTATAATCATGCCATCGTCGTTGTTGTTATTTCTTATAAACATGCCATCATCGTTGTTGTTCTTGCCATCAATGACAAGCACACTCTTCCTGTAAACATGCCAACACAGTCAACAGTCAATACCATTTACTTATGTGTTGAGTACATGCACCTTTGCTCACTTCAACAAGATCATCACTTGAATTCATATGAAGTCTTTTGGGTGAAACATTTCTTTCATGCCTCTCCTACTCTTTCCTCAATTGGAAAATCAATTCCCCTTCCAAAATGGGTCATCGGAAAACCAATGGTGGATTTCAAAGAGTGGTTGAAGAAGAAGGATGTCCAATCTCTTTTTAGATGGAGCTTCTCGTAAAAATCCTAGGGTGGCAAGCACAGGTGGGAGTCTCCTAGATCTCGGAGGAAATATCGTAATCTATTATGCATGGGGGTTAGGGATGGCTTCAAATAACATTATTGAAGCTTACACATTATTTGAAGGATTGAGTATAGAAAAATAAAGGAACATCATCAAAATAGTTTCCTTCAGAGACTCCATGATGGTCGTTCAAGTGATTGTTAAAATAATTCATACTGGTAGCAATATTTTCAACGATATAATCTCTCGTATCTTATCCCTTGGTGCAAGCATTGTCGAGATCAAGATCTACCAAATAAGAAGAGAGATAAACCCTCTTGTTGATCATTGGGATAAAATTGGCTCTAGGATGGCTAAAGGTGATATCAATATAAATGGAGCAAGGGGGGTTAAACACATTCCATAATTTTAACACTCTCTTCTCATTCTTTGTGCGATCGGACAAGTGGTATAATGGATTGCCTTGGGTTATGTGTCCCCCCCCCCCTCACACATATTCAGGGATTAAAATCATGTGTGTGGGCATTCATTTTCATATGAACCTCTCTGGCTTTTTAGGCCGTGTGATGGCCCGGGAAATGGATTCATTGTTGTTGCTCAAGAGGATTTTCCTTAATGGCTCTATGTAGGGTTCTGCTTCACAGAGCCTTATAAAACCAGAAAAAGGAACAAAAAAAAAAAAAGATTTATTTTAAGGAAATGTTATCCTAACATTTCATAACATCATAACCAACATATAACCATTCAGCTTAATTAAAATTTACGAACAGATCCTAATTCACTTACAAACAACAACATAACATTGCATATTCCTTATAATACATAAAACAAATACATAAAATACTTTACCTCTTCCTGATGCTAATTCCCCCATTGATTTGGTTGTCCTTTCCCTGTTGCCTTGCCTAGTCTGATGCACTGACCAACTCTGCCCAAACCGACTAACCTCCCAGCCAGCTAGGAGCAGCCTGTCCGGCTCCCTAGCTCCAGGATACCGAAAGGAATCCTTGCCCCCATGCCCAAAACCCCCAGCAACCCGGTACCCCTGCAATGGTTCAATAAAACTCCCAATATCAAAACTCCCCACACCAGAAAATATCCAAAGAGAAATCCAGTCCCCCTTCAAAATACTTTCCCCCTCCAAAAATAATGCTCCTCCCCATAAGAATCCTCCCCGTCATATCCCCCTTCATCGACTCTCCTCCCCCTCATTAATTTTCTTATCTCCCCCTTTATTATCTTATCCCCTTCTTTAATATCTTATCCCCCCTGCATACGTAAAGTATTTAATTAAATAAATTAAAATTATTAAGCCCCTTAAATTTATTACCCATGTCATTGAATGTGATATGTAATCAATTAATTAATTAATTAATCAATCAAAAGTTATAAACAATTAATTAATAAATAAATAATATTATTAATACTAATCTTTGTTTAATTAAAACCATATTAGGACAATTAATTATCTAATTAATTATACTTAAAAATCCCTATGAACTATTTAACTAGGGTTGTTACATACACCCACCCTTCAGGAAACTTCGTCCCAAAGTTAAGGTATCTCATGATACAAGGAAAAGAAACATGGTTCACACATTCATGACAATTAACCGACACTATTAGTAAGTAAGCCAAGAAAACTCATACATACTAGTGTACATGTACAAGAAATGCATGTGTAGCTAGTACATACAAGTCTTGTGCATGTACTAATAATCAATAACTATCACCCTTATAGTATTTTATGTATGCATCCAATCCAATCAACAAGACTAGTCTTTTATAAAAGACAATAAACCAATCAAATGTTTGTGAAATTCTTTAATTACAATTATCCAGTTCAACAATTTTATTTAGACAATTGTGGTTTAGTTAGGTAATTATGAATATTCATATATACACATTTTCTTTTTAGAAGGGAAAGCATTAAATTCTACCATCAGACAAATATCCATACTTTCTCAACTATTTCTACTCATCCTTCCTCCCTAACTTACTTCCATCTTCATTCCTATCCTTCCTCTGCTGGACTATATTGGAGCATCAACTATATTGACCTAACTCCAAATAGAACCCGTAAGCAGAAGTGTCACTATCTCGACCAAGCTTCCCTAGCAGGCAACTGACAGTCATCATCACACGTCTTGGGGAGTGTGAGTTAACACCGTCCTCCCATGACTTCAGGTTTCGGAGGATACACGGTGGGAAATGCCTCCACCCCTCCTAATCATAACTAGGGTCCACAGCCTACAATGGAATATACAGTGGCACCGTGTTGTTGGGAGTTTTGTCATCATTTATTCGGTTTTGGGTAGTCTCATCACCTAAAATCCTGCATTGGTCCACATATCATAGCAATGCATCCAAACCAATATAATTTCACATACAAATATTCATACCATAATGTTTCTCGGCTAGTGGTCATGATATCCACTTTCATCATCATTACATTGGCAATTTCATAGCCCATAACCTGCAGATTAGTCTGTAACACAAACTCATACATTTCTATGCATTATCATCATGTAATTGCATGCAATCATCATTTCAATTCGTTATCCGTGTACCAACAACTTAACATCAAGTTTTCAAGTTAGAATTAGATCTCATAATATCCCATAATTCAATTTCGACACCCATTCATAAAATTATCATTTACCAAATAGGTTGTGTTATCACTCCAAGAAACCCTTTGTGGTTGTAGACCAAAGGTGCTTGGTAACTTCAAGTAAAAATGTTTTTGTATTTTTTGTAAGTGGATCAATGGGATAACTCAATTCAAATATGGTATTCAGACAGTCAAGATGGTAAACAAATGAACCAGTGCTCTCAAGGATTGATAATCAGTAGATAAATTTAAGTGGGCGAAGAACAAATTGCTCATAAACCAGTACACAATGTAGGGTCTGATAAGCAATGAAGAAACTATTTATTCGGTTATGAGCCAAACAATGAGATAATAGTCATTCAAGGCTTGACAACTCAAATAAAAGTACAGAAAGAAGGTGGAAAAACTGACATCAATAGAGAAAGAAACATGTAATCTGTATTAGCATCTATAAGCCTGTGTACAATATAGCATTGTTGTATCCAAAACTGAACCTTGTATTCCTCAAATGTTCCTGGCTTTATAGCCTTTACAAACAGTTTCTGGATCCTAGAAAACTGGATCTGTTTATCTAAACATAGTAAATAAAATTGTAATTACAAGAAGATAGTGATTAGACCTCAAAATGAGGATAACCCCTATGAGCTGGTCCTTAAGATGTGTTGATTGTTGATGACATGAAGATAAGCCTTCCAAGGCTCCTAAACTTGATCTCATGAAGATAGTAATCGAATTTGGTGATGTGTCACTTGAATCCTAACATTTTGCCTTTGAAAAATAACCAAATCTAGTCAAAAACTCCCTTTTGATTTTCTTTTCCAAAAATAGCTTTCAGATCTTGATTAAACAATTCATAATCAACTTGATGAAGAAGATTTTGTCGCCTGTTAACTCGAAAATCCTAAATCTGGGAAATATTTTGAGTAATCTGCTAAAAATAGCTTTTGGTGGTTAAGTGTATTGAGTTTTAAACGCCTTATCCACCGAAAGTGCCTTTTTTATAACTCATCAAATTTAGTCCAATCCTTCAAATAGGGATTGAAGTGCTCAACAAGAACTTCCATGATTGCTTTCTCCCCATAGGTCAAATATGGCAAAATGTATGCCACCATCTCATTGTTACACTGTTGTTTGTTAGACATTTTGAGACCAGAAGGGTGACTCAGTCTCTCTAAAAAACATCAAAACTACTTTTGCAGCTTGCTCACTAGCAGCATTACAAGATCATTTGATATGGTTAACGCACTATCTGTGATCCCAATGTCACTTTCATTAGCTTCCATAACTAGACTTTCAACAATCAGGAGAATGCCTTTAGCAAGTTCAACAGTATCTACAGAAAATGCCCTCCTGGTTGTCTCCAATAGCAATGCCAATGCACTTAGGCACAGTAATGCTTGTCTATGACCTTGAATCTTGCAGCAATATAAGAGAAGCTTGAGTACTAAAACCCAATTCTTCCTGATTAGATTTTAATTCATCATCCCTCAAGTTCTGAACCATGATTTGAATAAGATTTAAACCACCACATTCTGTCATTGCACCAGCAATTGCAAATTCAACTTCTGGATCCTGGGTTTCCTCTCTATCCTCCAGAAGTGCCAAGAAAGAAAACTCTGTCGAGATTAAACTGATGAGAATTTGTCACAGAAACAAATGTATTGTATGCTAATGCTTTAGAGAACAGACATTTATGCAAAGGCTGCTGCGGCAAAGAGAAATTTGTTGGATCGTGTGGCCCTGGCATTATATCAACAGGCAGAGCTGCTGCAAGCTGTGTCAAAGCAAGGTTCAGTTCCCTGATGGGATATGCAAGTCTACCTTGATCCTTTAATCCAAGAGACTGACCTGCTAGAAGGCTCTGCTACATATCAACTGAATCTCCAACAATAATGACACGAACAATTTGGGCCGCCATACTTTGCTCTTGTTCATCGTCAGAATGGCCTGTCACATAACCAACAAGAAGTTGAAATTGGAGAGGATTATACTTCATACTACCCACCATGAGCCCAGAAACAAGGACAATATATTTATTGTCTTTCAAATTGTAACCAGAATGAAAAGGGCGCTGTGGTGGCAGGCCAGCTTCCAGAATACTTTGTACATAGAATTCACCTATCATTGCTTTCTTTCACGAGACAAGTACACTGGGAACTCTCTCAACACGCCACTTCATGACTTAAATGCTAGAACATTCGTTTTGTGAGCATACAATTCTAAAGATGCGATAGAATTCTCCACAATAAGAATTCGAAAACCAAGCTCTAATATTCTTCGTTGTGCTCGTATTCGATCAATTAACAAAGACTGAACTTTGCCATTAGATTCAGAATGTCAATGTCGCTTCTGTACATACAATCACCATCCAATTATTTCTTCAACAGAAGAGAAAGATGAATTGATAAAGTTTCCTATGATAAGTGTTGAGTAGCTCTCTCCCATTGCAACCGCACTAGATGTTGTAGCATTTTGAATCCATGATGAGGAATTTCAGAAGACCAATCTTGCATCACCAATGCAAATGAAGTATTTTCTAAGACACGAACATCCCCAGATTTTATCTGTATGAAAAGTCTGCTTGCCAAACTAGACTTTTAACCATTGTTCTCCCATGCCAATCAAGCACGTCTGGAACAGAGTATTTTCAACGTTCTTGTTGCAGAAACTGTAGCCGAAAGTTCTTCCCTGATTTACTAGAAGAAACCCTAACAACACCTGGCAAATGAAATCCTTTCAGGGCACTGGCATCTGTGATCTCAAAGGATAAACATGTCCATGCAAAACAAAAACAACTATAAAGAAAACACGTCATTGATTTGGCTAAACACATGGCTTGATCAATGGCTTGATTCGTGGTTCGATTTAAGATTTAAAGCTTGGACAAAGCTCTAATATGACCTCAACCTTAGATTTTAGTCCATGCACTAGATTTAATGATTTGATATAGGAGAGTGTATAACATAATCCCAGGGTTAACTCACTTAAAGGACACATCACTTTTACTTTAGGGAACTTTATCAAAGTAATAAAGACATAAAAGCCATGGAATGAAATTTTGTTTTTATTTTTGCATTGCAGGTTGAGAACTCTAGAGGTAAAGTAATCTTAGGCAAAGAGATTTTCAAAGGCTGAGAAGGAAAATGAATCTTACAAAGAGATAGAGGGATAAAAACACTCTCAAAAAACCGGTGCGTTTTTTATCGCTAACATCTGGCTCCAACTAGGATGGAGACCTCCCTGCGAGGTTTCCAAGAACCTGGTAGTTCTAGTAGCCTTTAGCATTGGGCATGGAGTCATTAATACTTTAGCACTGATCCTTCTGCAAACCTGTAGCTTTCAAAAATGTTTTTTCTGCTTTCACCAGCTAACTCGCCTTATGATTCGCTGGTTAGCTGGTGAAAGGGTTGCCTTTCACCAGCTAACTGGTCGTAAAATCGTGTTGTGCACTGGTGAAAGCTCTGACTTAGCCCAAAATGAACTTTCACCTCCAAAACTGCAATTCCATCAAACTCAATGTGTCTCTGCTTATTCAACAATAACTGAAAATGATCTACATGCTCATAAAGCGAGCTTATTTTCCTGTCTACTCCTACATCTAGCCAGTAGAGGCAGATTGATCAAGTAAAACTGGATTTCCAATGCAGCCAAGTGAGAAACTGATTTACTGATATCATGCTTGATCTTGACTCGAAAAACATTAGAAACCATAGCATACAGAAATGGAGTTTGAAAGGGCAGCAGAACCAACCTTCATTTGACAAGAGCAATTTGACATTTATGCTGCTCGAAAACTCTAGATAATCAGCAAAAGGATCAATGACATTGTAAGAAAACACTTCTTCCTGTTGCTTCGACTGAACATCAGAATATCTCTGCATACCCTTCTTCTGAGAATAGTTGTCACCTTCAACTGCGTGTAAATATGAACAGGGCTGCAAACTAACTGCATTGTTGATGATGAATGGTTTGTTGTTGTCTATAGATCTAGATTCAAGTACGGTGCATGCAAACTTGCTGATTTCTGTAGATGAATTTTCAATGTCAGTTGCAGGAGATTCAATATCTACTACGGAAGTTTCTGGATGACAGTATTGTTCTTCATCAAAGACAAGTGAATCCACCACTCCCTTGTTTTGCATAGGAAAATGAACAATCTCCCGATCTTCCTCTTTTCTTTCATTTTTGTTTAAAGTGGTAGGTACATAAGAAGAACAATCCAGAGAATCTTCGGTCACACAAGCATCAATATTCACATGAACTCTATCTTGAATATCTTCCTCTTGAACAACAACAATAGAAAGAATTTCATGTTCACAACTAGAAGAATAGACATTTTGATAATGTGAATGAAATTCTTCACAACAACCTTCAAGAACAATTTCCCGAGCAAAATACATTTCACATCAATGATGGAATACTCTATGAAACTCCTTTAAAGAAGATATGCTAGAAGGAGGTAAAGAACGATACCATTCACGAGCATCTCCTTCTAATGAGAAGATAAACATCTTCATGAGCACATCCTCATGATATACATCTAGCTGAATCATGCATTGATGAAATCTAATGAGATGATATGAAGGATTATCTTCTTTCTTTTCTGCAAATCTTGGGAGGTGATCTCCCCAAATATCTATAGCAGGAACTGCATGTGGGAAACCAGGAACTGTTGAGAAGTCAAGAGGTGCAAACCTCCGAGCCAAAAGAGATGCAAATTCTTTTGACATTTGATTATTGTGGAGTCGCCACTGAATCTGTCCTTCATGGAGTCGCCAGATAGATAATTACAACCAAATGATGTCCAAGCTTTGTCTATCATCAAAGCTGGATCTTGTCGTCTCCCAAGGAACCTGAGCTTCGATCTTCTCTCCCTGGCAACGACGCCAATTTGTTATCACTCCAAGAAACCCTTTGTGGTTGTAGACCAAAGGTGCTTGGTAACTTCAAGTAAAAATGTTTTTTGTATTTTGTGCAAGTGGATCAATGGGATAACTCAATTCAAATATGGTATTCAGATAGTCAAGATGGTAAACAAATTAACCAGTGCTCTCAAGGATTGATAATCAGTAGATAACTTTAAGTGGGCGAAGAACAAATTGCTCATAAACCAGTACACAATGTAGGGTCTGATAAGCAATGAAGAAACTATTTATTCCGTTATGAGCCAAACAATGAGATAACAGTCATTCAAGGCTTGACAACTCAAATAAAAGTACAGAAAGAAGGTGGAAAAACTGACATCAATAGAGAAAGAAACATGTAATCTGTATTAGCATCTATAAGCCTGTATACAATATAGCATTGATGTATCCAAAACTGAACGTTGTATTCCTCAAATGTTCCTGGCTTTATAGCCTTTACAAACAGTTTCTGGTTCCTAGAAAACTGGATCTGTTTATCTAAACATAGTAAATAAAACTGTAATTACAAGAAGATAGTGATTAGACCTCAAAATGAGGATAACCCCTATG
Organism: Picea engelmannii; assembly: GCA_009831015.1. Taxonomy (NCBI): domain Eukaryota; kingdom Viridiplantae; phylum Streptophyta; class Pinopsida; order Pinales; family Pinaceae; genus Picea; species Picea engelmannii. Next base: position 780,183 of record ML778081.1, on the reverse strand, counting down.
ACATGGTCCTTAAGATGTGTTGACTGTTGATGACGTGAAGATAAGCCTTCCAGGGCTCCTAAACTTGATCTCATGAAGATAGGAATCGAATTTGGTGATGTGTCACTTGATTCCTAACATTTTTCCTTTGAAAAATAACCAAATCTAGTCAAAAACTCCCTTTTGATTTTCTTTTCCAAAAATAGCTTTCAGATCTTGATTAAACAATTCATAATCGACTTGCTAAAGAAGATTGTGTCACCTGTTAACTCGAAAATCTTGAATCTGGGCAATATTTTGAGTAATCTGCTAAAAATAGCTTTCGGTGGTTAAGCGTATTGAGTTTTAAACGTCTTATCCACCGAAAGTGCCTTTTTTATAACTCATCAAATTCAGTCCAATCCTTCAAATAGGGATTGAAGTGCTCAACAAGAACTTCCATGACTACTTGCTCCCCATAGGTCAAATATGGAAAAATGTATGCCACCATCTCATTGTTACACTGTTGTTTGTTAGACATTTTGAGACCAGAAGGGTGATTCAGTCTCTCTAAAAAACATCAAAACTACTTTTGCAGCTTGCTCACTAGCAACATTACAAGATCATTTGATATGGTTAACGCGCTATCTGTGATCCCAATGTCACTTTCATTAGCTTCCATAATTAGACTTTCAACAATTAGGAGAATGCCTTTAGCAAGTTCAACAATATCTACAGAAAATGCCCTCCTGGCTGTCTCCAATAACAATGCCAAAGCACTTAGGCATAGTAATGCTTGTCTATGATCTCGAATCTTGCAGCAATATAAGAGAAGATTGAGTACTAAAACCCACTTCTTCCTGATTAGATTTTAATTCATCATCCCTCAAGTTATGAACCATGATTTGAATAAGATTTAAACCACCACATTCTGTCATTGCACCAACAATTGCAAATTCAAATTTTGGATCCTGGGTTTCCTCTCTATCCTCCAGAAGTAACAAGAAAGCAAACTCTGTCGAGATTAAACTGATGAGAATTTGTCACAGAAACAAATGTATTGTATGCTAATGCTTCAGAGAACATACATTTATGCAAAGGTTGTTGCGACAAAGAGAAATTTGTTGGATCGTGTGGCCCTAACATTATATCAACAGGCAGAGCTGCTGCAAGCTGTGTCAAAGCAAGGTTCAGTTCCCTGATGGGATATGCAAGTCTACCTTGATCCTTTAATCCAAGGGACTGACCTGCTAGAAGGCTCTGCTACATATCAACTGAATCTCCAACAATAATGACACGAACAATTTGGGCAGCCATACTTTGCTCCTGTTCATCGTCAGAATGGCCTATCACATAACCAACAAGAAGTTGAAATTGGAGAGGATTATACTTCATACTACCCACCATGAGCCCAGAAACAAGGACAATATATTTATTGTCTTTCAAATTGTAACCAGAATGAAAAGGGCGCTGTGGTGGCAGGCCAACTTCCAGAATACTTTGTGCATAGAAGTCACCTATCATTGCTTTCTTTCACGAGACAAGTACACTGGGAACTCTCTCAACAAGCCACTTCATGACTTAAATGCTAGAACATTCGTTTTTTGAGGATACAATTCTAAAGATGCGATAGAATTCTCCACAATAAGAATTCGAAACCAGGCTCTAATATTCTTCGATGTGCTCGTATTCGATCAATTAACAAAGATTGAACTTTGCCATTAGATTCAGAATGTCGATGTCGCTTCTGTACATACAATCACCATCCAATTATTTCTTCAACAGAAGAGAAAGATGAATTGATAAAGTTGCCTATGATAAGTGTTGAGTATCTCTCTCCCATTGCAACCGCACTAGATGTTGTAGCATTTTGAATCCATGATGACGAATTTCAGAAGACCAATCTTGCATCACCAACGCAAATGAAGTATTTGCTAAGACACGAACATCCCCTGATTTTATCTGTATGAAAAGTTTGCTTGCCAAACTAGACTTTTAACCATTGTTCTCCCATGCCAATCAAGCACGTCTGGAACAGAGTATTTTCAACGTTCATGTTGCAGAAACTGTAGCCGAAAGTTCTTCCCTGATTTACTAGAAGAAACCCTAACAACACCTGGCAAATGAAATCCTTGCAGGGCATTGGCATCTGTGATCTCAAAGGATAAACATGGTCATGCAAAACAAAAACAGTTATAAAGAAAACACGTCATTGCTTTGGCTGAACGCATGGCTTGATCAATGGCTTGATTCGCGGTTCGATTTAAGATTTAAAGCTTGGACAAAGCTCTAATATGACCTCAACCTTAGATTTTAGTCCATGCACTAGATTTAATGATTTGATATAGGACAGTGTATAACATAATCCCAGGGTTAACTCACTTAAAGGACACATCACTTTTACTTTAGGGAACTTTATCAAAGTAATAAAGACATAAAAGCCATGGAATGAAATTTTGTTTGTATTTTTGCATTGCAGGTTGAGAACTCTAGAGGTAAAGTAATCTTAGGCAAAGAGATTTTCAAAGTCTCGGAAGGAAAATGAATCTTACAGAGAGATAGAGGGATAAAAACACTCTCAAAAAACCGGTGCGTTTTTTATCGCTAACATCTGGCTCAAACTGGGATGGAGACCTCCCTGCGAGGTTTCCAAGAACCTGGTAGTTGTAGTAGCCTTTAGCATTAGGCATGGAGTCATTAAGCCTTTAGCACTGATCCTTCTACAAAGCTGTAGCTTTCAAAAATGCTTTTTCTGCTTTCACCAGCTAACTCGCCTTATGATTCGCTGGTTAGCTGGTGAAAGGGATGCCTTTCACAAGCTAACTAGTCGTAAAATCATGTTGTGCACTGGTGAAAGCTCTGACTTAGCCCAAAATGAACTTTTAGCTCCAAAACTGCAATTCCATCAAACTCAATGTGTCTCTGCTTATTCAACAATAACTGAAAATGATCTACGTGCTCATAAAGCGAGCTTATTTTCATGTCTACTCCTACATCTAGCCAGTAGAGGCAGATTGATCAAGTAAAACTGGATTTCCAATGCAGCCAAGTGAGAAACTAATTTATTGATATCATGCTTGATCTTGACTCGAAAAATATTAGAAACCATAGCATAAAGAAATGGAGTTTGAAAGGGCAGCAGAACCAACCTTCATTTGACAAGAGCAATTTGACATTTATGCTACTCGAAAACTCTAGATAATCAGCAAAAGGATCAATGACACTGTAAGAAAACACTTCTTCCTGTTGCTTCGACTGAACATTAGAAGATCTCTGCATACCCTTCTTCTGAGAATAGTTGTCACCTTCAACTGCGTGTAAATCTAAACAGGGCTGCAAACTAACTGCATTGTTGATGATGAATGGTTTGTTGTTGTCTGCAGATCTAGATTCAAGTACTGTGCATGCAAACTTGTTGATTTCTGTAGATGACTTTTCAATGTCAGTTGCAGGAGCTTGAATATCTACTGCGAAAGTTTCTGGATGACAATATTGTTCTTCATCAAAGACAGGTGAATCCACCACTCCCTTGTTTTGCATAGGAAAATGAACAATATCTTGATCTTCCTCTTTTCTTTCATTTTTTTTTAAAGTGGTAGCTACATAAGAACAACAATCCAGAGAATCTTCGGTCACACAAGCATCAATATTCACATGAACTCTATCTTGAAGATCTTCCTCTTGAACAACAACAATAGAAATAATTTCATGTTCACAACTAGAAGAATAGACATTTTGAATATGTGAATGAAATTCTTCACAACAACCTTCAAGAAGAATTTCCCGAGCAAAATACCTTTCACATCGATGATGGAATACTCTATGAAACTCCTTTAAAGAAGATATGCTAGAAGGAGGTAAAGAACGATACCATTCACGAGCATCTCCTTCTAATGAGAAGACAAACATCTTCATGAGCACATCCTCATGATATACATCCAGCTGAATCATGCATTGATGAAATCTGATGAGATGATCTGAAGGATTATCTTCTTTCTTTTCTGCAAATATTGGGAGGTGATCTCCCCAAATATCTATAGAAGGAACTGTATGTGGGAAACCAGGAACTGTTGAGAAGTCCAGAGGTGCAAACCTCCGAGCCAAAAGAGCTGCAAACGCTTTTGACATTTGATTATTGTGGAGTCGCCACTGAATCTGTCCTTCATGGAGTCGCCAGATAGATAATTACAACCAAATGATGTCCAAGCTTTGTCTATCATAAAAGATGGATCTTGTCGTCTCCCAAGGAAGTTGAGCTTCGATCTTCTCTCCCCAGCAATGGAACCAATTTGTTCTCACTCCAAGAAACCCTTTGTGGTTGTAAACCAAAGGTGCTTGGTAACTTCAAGTAAAAATGTTTTTTTATTTTGTGCAAGTGGATCAATGGGATAACTCAATTCAAATATGGTATTCAGATAGTCAAGATGGTAAACAAATGAACCAGTGCTCTCAAGGATTGATAATCAGTAGATAACTTTAAGTGGGCGAAGAACAAATTGCTCATAAACCAGTACACAATGTAGGGTTTGATAAGCAATGAAGAAACTATTTATTCAGTTATGAGCCAAACAATGACATAACAGTCATTCAAGGCTTGACAACTCAAATAAAAGTACAGAAAGAAGGTGGAAAAACTGACATCAATAGAGAAAGAAACCTGTAATCTGTATTAGCATCTATAAGCCTGTGTACAATATAGCATTGCTGTATCCAAAACTAAACCCTGTATTCCTCAAATGTTCCTCGCTTTATAGCCTTTACAAACAATTTCTGGATCCTAGAAAACTGGATCTATTTATCTAAACATAGTAAATAAAATTGTAATTACAAGAAGATAGTGATTAGACCTCAAAATGAGGATAACCCCTATGAGCTGGTCCTTAAGATGTGTTGGTTGTTGATGACGTGAAGATAAGCCTTCCAGGGCTCCTAAACTTGATCTCATGAAGATAGGAATCGAATTTGGTGATGTGTCACTTGATTCCTAACATTTTGCCTTTGAAAAATAACCAAATCTAGTCAAAAACTCCCTTTTGATTTTCTTTTCCAAAAATAGCTTTGAGATCTTGATTAAACAATTCATAATTGACTTGATGAAGAAGATTTTGTCGCCTGTTAACTCGAAAATCCTGAATCTGGGCAATATTTTGAGTAATCTGCTAAAAATAGCTTTCGGTGGTTAAGCGTATTGAGTTTTAAACGCCTTATCCGTCGAAAGTGCCTTTTTTATAACTCATCAAATTCAGTCCAATCCTTCAAATAGGGATTGAAGTGCTCAACAAGAAATTCCATGACTGCTTGCTCCCCATAGGTCAAATATGGAAAAATGTATGCCACCATCTCATTGTTACACTGTTGTTTGTTAGACATTTTGAGACCAGAAGGGTGACTCGGTCTCTCTAAAAAACATCAAAACTACTTTTGCAGCTTGCTCACTAGCAGCATTACAAGATCATTTGATATGGTTAACACACTATCTTTGATCCCAATGTCACTTTCATTAGCTTCCATAACTAGACTTTCAAAAATCAGGAGAATGCCTTTAGCAAGTTCAACAATATCTACAGAAAATGCCCTCCTGGCTGTCTCCAATAGCAATGTCAATGGGCGCAGTAATGCTTGTCTATGATCTCGAATCTTGCAGCAATATAAGAGAAGCTTGAGTACTAAAACCCAGTTCTTCCTGATTAGATTTTAATTCATCATCCCTCAAGTTCTGAACCATGATTTGAATAAGATTTAAACCACCACATTCTATCATTGCACCAGCAATTGCAAATTCAACTTCTGGATCCTGGGTTTCCTCTCTATCCTCCAGAAGTGCCAAGAAAGCAAACTCTGTCGAGATTAAACTAATGAGAATTTGTCACAGAAACAAATGTATTGTATGCCAATGCTTCAGAGAACAGACATTTATGCAAAGGTTGTTGCGGCAAAGAGAAACTTGTTGGATCGTGTGGCCCTGGCATTATATCAACAGGAAGAGTTGTTGTAAGTTGTGTCAAAGCAAGGTCTGGTTCCCTGATGGGCTCTACAAGTCTACCTTGATCCTTTAATCCAAGGGACTGACCTGCTAGAAGGCTCTGCTGCATATCAACCGAATCTCCAACAATAATGACACGAACAATTTGGGCAGCCATACTTTGCTCCTTTTCATCACCAGAATGGCCTGTCACATAATCAACAAGAAGCTGCAATTGGAGAGGATTATACTTCATACTACCCACCATGAGCCCAGAAACAAGGACAATATATTTATTGTCTTTCAAATTGTAACCAGAATGAAAAGGGCGTTGTGGTGGCAGGCCATCTTCCAGAATACTTTGTACATAGAAGTCACCTATCATTGCTTTCTTTCACGAGACAAGTACACTGGGAACTCTCTCAACAAGCCACTTCATGACTTAAATGCTAGAACATTCGTTTTGTGAGCATACAATTCTAAAGATGCGATAGAATTCTCCACAATAAGAATTCGAAAACCAGGCTCTAATATTCTTCGCTGTGCTCGTATTCGATCAATTAACAAAGACTGAACTTTTCCATTAGATTCAGAATGTCGATGTCGCTTCTGTACATACAATCACCATCCAATTATTTCTTCAACAGAAGAGAAAGATGAATTGATAAAGCTGCCTATGATAAGTGTTGAGTAGCTTTCTCCCATTGCAACCGCACTAGATGTTGTAGCATTTTGAATCCATGATGACGAATTTCAGAAGACCAATCTTGCATCACCAACGCAAATGAAGTATTTGCTAAGACACGAACATCCCCTGATTTTATCTATATGAAAAGTTTGCTTGCCAAACTAGACTTTTAACCATTGTTCTCCCATGCCAATCAAGCACGTCTGGAACAGAGTATTTTCAACGTTCATGTTGCAGAAACTGTAGCCGAAAATTCTTCCCTGATTTACTAGAAGAAACCCTAACAACACCTGGCAAATGAAATCCTTGCAGGGCACTGGCATCTGTGATCTCAAAGGATAAACATGGTCATGCAAAACAAAAACAGTTATAAAGAAAACACGTCATTGCTTTGGCTGAACGCATGGCTTGATCAATGGCTTGATTCGCGGTTCGATTTAAGATTTAAAGCTTGGACAAAGCTCTAATATGACCTCAACCTTAGATTTTAGTCCATGCACTAGATTTAATGATTTGATATAGGGCAGTGTATAACATAATACCAGGGTTAACTCACTTAAAGGACACATCACTTTTACTTTAGGGAACTTTATCAAAGTAATAAAGACATAAAAGCCATGGAATGAAATTTTGTTTGTATTTTTGCATTGTAGGTTGAGAACTCTAGAGGTAAAGTAATCTTAGGCAAAGAGATTTTCAAAGGCTGAGAAGGAAAATGAATCTTACAGAGAGATAGAGGGATAAAAACACTCTCAAAAAACCGGTGCGTTTTTTATCGCTAACAGATTGCATCATATCCAACATCATCAATAACATTTAAACATTCATAAAATTTACATTCTCACAATATGTCGCATCATATACATCATCATCAATAACATTTAAACATTCTTAAAATTTACATTCACAGTGTAGATCGCATTATATTCATCATCATCAATAACATTTAAACATTCATAAAATTTGCATTCACATAGTAGATCGCATTATATTCATCATCATCAATAACATTTAAACATTCATAATGGTTCATATGTCTTAAAAGTTTAAGTGTATCATTTAATAGTTTCACTGTGAAGAGAAAATAATATAAGTAGGCCTCAGGTAAATCTTGGTTGTCTAAGTCAAAAGGTGGTGTTACATACACCCCACCTTCGGGAAACATATTCTTGAGGTGGTCAAAAAAGTGAGGGATAGTCTCGTCGTAGTGTCTCGGTGTCTTCCCAAGTAGCAGATCCTGGACTATACTTGTCCCATTGGACCTTAACTTGGTATACCGGACGGTTCCTGAGCTGTCGGACTCTACGGTCCAATATGCGTAATAGTTCTACCATGAGTTCCCACATCCGATACCTACAATCCCTTCCAATTTAGTTTATGTGATTCATCAGCAACATAATGACGTAAAATAGATACATGAAAAACATTATGAGTTTTATGCAAGTGGGGTGGCAGTACGAGACGATAGGCAATGGGTCCAATTTTCTCTTGGATTTTGAACGGTCCTATAAATCAAGGTGACAACTTTGTCCCCTTCCTGAACTGTATGGTACTCTTATTAGGCCTGATACGAATGAAAACCTGGTCTCCCACCTCATAACTTCAGTCGGTTCTGTGTGCATCCGCATAACTTTTCTGCCTATCCTATGCTTCCTTTAGTATCTGTCTAATCTGAATCACCTGTTCCTCCATCTCTTGAATCAATTCTATCCCAACTATTACTCGATCTTCTAATCTATCCCAACTCAACGGTGTTCTACACGGCCTTCATACAGAGCTTTGTAGGGTGGCATTCCGATGGAGCTATGAAAACTTTTATTGTAGGCAAACTCTACCAAAGGTAGGTACTTCTCCAACTGGGTTTGATTATCCACGACATACATCCTGAGCATGTATTCCATGACTTGATTTACTCTCTCGGTTTTCCCATCTGTTTCAGGATGATAAGTTGTGCTTAAGTTCAACTGAGTCCCCAATGCTGACTGCAAACTTGTCCAAAACCTAGAAGTGAATCTAGAGTCCCTATCTGAAATGATCTTCTTAGGTATCCCGTGCAAATGGATAACCTCATTTACAAACGCACGTGCCACATCAGTGACATCGTAAGTGTCTCTAACCAGAATAAAATGAGCACTCTTGGTTAACTTATCCACTATCACAAGAATGGCATTGTGTCTATGAGATGTGAGCAGCAACCTCACAACAAAATCCATAGAAATGACTTCCCATTTGGACATAGGAACATCATGTGGTTGTAGGAGGCCTGTCTGGTGATGGTGGTCGGCTTTCACTTGCTGACACTCTAGGAATTTGGCGACGAAATGGACTACATCGCGCTTCATGCCTACCCAGAAGAAGAGCTTCCTCATGTCTACGTACATCTTCTTCACACCCAGATGCACACAATAAAGTGCTCTATGGGCTTCCTTCAGTATGATGCTTCGAATATCCCCATTCTCACGGATGTACATCCTTCCTCGATATTTCAATAGTCCGTCTGCTTCCAGACTATATCCTTCATACTTTGGATCTAACTACCTCCCGCTCTGGAGGTTTGAAGTAACCTTTAAATACCAACGATCTCCTTGGAGTTGTGTCAACACATGTTCCCTCATATTGACCTTTAAGGGTACCAAGGAGAAGATACGTGGTCTCCTACTCAAGGCATCTACGACCACATTTTCTTTTCCCTTGATGTACGAAATACCAAAATCGTACTCACTCATAAACTCACTCCATCACCTTTGCCTGGCATTCAGATCCCTTTGAGTGAAGAGATGTTTTAAACTTTGATGGTCCATTTTGAGCTCAAAGTTTTTCCCTACAAGATAGTGCCTCCAAAGTTTCAGAGCTAGCATTACAGCTACCAACTCTAAATCATGAGTCGCGTATAGCTCTTCGTGTTTCTTCAACTTTCTTGATGCATAAGCTATCACTCCTCCATCTTGCATTAGCATGGCCCCCAACCCTTGCTTCAAGGCATCCATGCAGATGGTGAAGTCATTTTCCATATCCAGCACTTGTAGAATTGGGGCACTAGTTAGTAACCTCTTAAGCTCAATGAATGCACTATCACATTCTTCTGTCCATTCATACCTGACCCCCTTGCGTTGCAAAGTGGTGATAGGTTTCGCTATTTTTTAGAATCCTTCCACAAATCTCCAATAATAACTTGCTAGCCCCATGAAGCTTCTCACCTCATGGGCATTTTTCGGCACTGGCCACTCCATAATGGGCTTTACCTTTTCTGGGTCCATAGAAATTCCTTCGTCGGAAATTATATGACCTAAATAGTGGATCTCTTTCTGGAAGAAGGAACACTTTGACAAATTCCCATACAATTTGTTCTCTCTAAGGCAGGACAACACCACTCGCAAGTGTTCCTCATGTTCTCTTTCGTTCTTGGAATATATGAGGATGTCATCTAGAAAGACTTGTACAAAACGGTCTAAGTACTTCCGAAATATGTCATTCATGAGGCTCATGAATACTGCTGGCACATTGGTCAATCCAAAAGGTACTACGACAAAATTGTAATGTCCAAACCGAATTCGAAAGGCAGTTTTTGGGATATCGCCTTCCTTAATCCTTAACTGATGATACCCGGATTGCAAATCGATCTTTGAGAATACTGTCACTCATTTCATCTGATCGAAGAGGTCATCTATTTGCGACATTGGGTACCTATTTTTCACTGTAGCACGTTTCAAGTCCCTGTAGTCTATACACAGTCGTAAGGATCCATCCTTCTTCTTTACAAAAATTATTGGTGCACCCCAAGGTGAAACATTGGGTCTTATTATCCCTAAGTCCAGTAACTCTTTCAACTACATTTGCAATTCAGAAAGTTTCGGCGCTGTCATCCAATACAGAGTCTTGGAGATTGGTTCTGCACCAGGTTTTAGCTCAATAGTAAAATCAAGCTCCCTCTCAGGAGGTAACCCTGGTAACTCATTCGGAAAAAACATCCTTAAATTCTGACAATACCGGGTACTAATCTAATGAGGGTCCCTTCCTTTCGTTCACTGCTTCCACTACATATAGTCGACACCCTTGCCTCAACCATCGCTTAACTTTCATAGTTGAGATAAAGCGTAATGACACCTTTCTCCATACACCTTGGATCTCTATTGGCCTTCCTTCGTCGTCTACACAGAGCACTCTTTTTGCGAAACAATCTACCAAAGCTCGATGAGCTTCTAACCAATCCATTTCAATGATTAGGTCGTACGCCCCGAGAGTAGTGATGTATACCTTCAACCTGGTAGTACACACTCCCAGGTTTACTATACAATTATCAACACTAGGTCCTACTGCTTGTTTTTCCCTCAAAGCCATCTCGACTTGTTTAAATTCATCGTGCTCGTAGGCTGCCAACCCACTCTTTTCTAATGCAGATGGTGAAATGAAACTATTTGTCACACCAGAATCAAATAAAATCTTAACATCGATATGATTTAGCGCACCTAATGACTCCACCACTGTGGATTGATGTTCGGCCTGGCGATTATTAACCACTGTGTAAATCTGGTGGCTGCTACTTTCTCTTCCCATCAGGGCCTTTCCTTCTCTATGCGTGAATCCTGATTGTAACTCTAGGTAGTCACGCTGGTAAAGGGGTCCTCCGTACCCCCAACTGGTAACACGAGATTGAACCTACACACTGTTATGTGACTGTCTCTGAAATGAGTTCCTTCCCCTGGAGCCCCTGCCCCTACTAGTTGTTCCCTGAGATGGTCGTGGACCTGTCTGGGTTGTTGGTGAAGAACGAGATGTTGCACTCGCTACCATTGAAATCCCTGCGGTTATTGTCCTTGGTGCGACTCTATTACCATATGGAGGTGGCCTTGAGCCCCCTCCCTTGGGAAATGTCCTAGGGGCCTTCCCCACAAATCCAGGATGATGCGGAAAGGTCGGTCTCACACCTCCAGTTAAGTTCATGTGTTCCTCCACATAACGCGCATTTTCCACAGCTTTCGCTACTAAAGACGGTTTCCACATCCGCACCATAGCTCTTATCTTAGGGTTCAATCCATAGACGAAGCGCTCTACCTGTCATTGGCCATTATCCATATACGAAACATATTTGACCAATTCCATAAATCTGATCTCATATTACTCTACAGTTCTATTTCCCTGTACTAAGGCATGAAACGCCCCTACCTGTTGTTCCTCATAATAAGTTGGCAGATATTTCCTTCAGAACCTCTCCTCGAAAAGTTCCCAAGATACTGTGTCTGGGGTAAGATGCAGTTGTCTTTCCAGGTTACCCCACCAGTTCAAGGCGTTGTCTCTTAACTGAAAAATCTCTATCTTCACCTTAGAGTTGGACACATAGTCCCTTAAGGAAAAACACCTTGTCATGCCTTCCAACCATGCTTCTGCGCGTTCACTGGCACGACCCCCGACAAACTCCGGAAGTTCGATCTTCTGCAATTCTCGAGTGATGTCTTTGGGTGGAGGTCCTCCCCCTGAATCCCTTGACAATTCTGGATTACCCGTTCCAGATGGTGGGGGTTCCACTTCGGTCCCTATTGGTTGTCGCCCCTTTAAGGTCTCATTTATGGCCTCCAACGAGCGCAGTATGAGAGCTAGTTCGGGAGATGGTGGCGGCGGCACTGGCGATGTTGGCGGTGCCTGCGACGATGCTCCCCTGCCTCAATTCCCTCGATTCCTAACCATCTTGTATGATTTAACCTGCATTAACCAAATTTTTCAGGGTGAGTTCAAGGACGTTTCAAATTGGCGCTACTTAAACTAGAAACAGGGTTAGGCGTAAGTTTTTCTTTACTTGTTTGTAAATAGACATTACTCTCTTTAGGGGATTGACTAGGTTAGGGTTAAAGCATCTAAGATTGATTTCTTCGCCTAAGAAAACTATTGACTCCCTTTCCCGGTAGCTACGCTAGCCTTGCGCCATACTCGCCAATTCCTCTAGCTTACTCTCCTAGTGTGTATGTCACCTCCTTCCTGCTTGTCCTAGTCTAAGTCCTTTAAAATTTTCGCTTACAATTAATTATCCTTCGATGCTTGACTCGTGGGATCGCCTTGGCGCGTTGTACATATGCATTGAATTGTGTGTCTCGGTGGCTGCAGGTGCGAGTCTTGAGGATTGTAGAGTGGTTTTCGAGCATTGGAGCTTAGTGCTTGTGCACTATGGTTATGTATTGTTCTGGACTTGTGGTTGTATGATGTAGTGAGCCTGAGGTGATGCATTGAAGCTTAGTGTTTGGCTTTGACTGGTGGAATGGAGTGGAAGAGCTCGGTGATTGGCTCGATGAGTTGTGTGTACGTTCTCATGAGCTTGGCGCTTGGATAATCAGAGATTATTCTTCAGGGTAGTACTTTGCTACTATTGATAATTAAATTATTTATATGTGAATTTATTTTGTAAAGTGATATTTGTGGCGCGTTGGTGTTAGTTCTCTTCTTAAGGCGCTTCGCTTGGTGGGTGGTCTTGAGTTCAAAACCCATGGACCCTCTAACACCTGGGAAGTCCTGGTTACCGGGTGCAAGCCCCGAAAGTGATGATTGATGTTATGCGATTCATTTCATTGGTTTCAATCCCATTTCTTCACCCCTGTGAGAATCACCCAATGCAATGAGTGCTAAGTGGACTATTCAAATCATGAGAATTATTGGTCAGTTGCGACTAATACTCATGAATATGGGTTATATATTAATGACTTACACTACGCAGTTAATCCCGAAAATAATATCTAATATCTTGCACTGCGGAAGCCCCTATAAACTTTAATGTAGTTTAACTTTACACTAAATACACAATTAATTTAATTAAAAATTTTATTATCTTTAAAAATTATTTTTATACTAAATTAACTTTAAATTAATTCAAACTAAATTAACCTAAATTATTTTTTTTTAAACTAAAATAATAATAAAAAAAATTAAATGAACACACAAAATTTATAAAAAAAAAATTTAATAAATAAGATAAGAAAATCAAAATAATTTAAAAACAAGTGCGGGCACACATGGATTCCACATGCCCACCTTGCTTCCTCCAGCGTCCTCCTGACCCAAAACCTAACCCTACACGTACTCTATCTCGAGCTCTCTTCCCCTAAAACCTTACACGAACTCTGTTGCCTCTCCATTATGCTCTCTCCCTCTCGGCAGGCTCGATGCTAGGCTCTGAGCGTTGGTGCTTGGGCGATGGCTTGTGTGTTTTGTCTCTGGCGTTGGTCGTTGGTGTTTGTGTTGTGTATTGGATAGTTGGACATGTTGTATGGCTACTCGTTGTATGTTGTGGTTTTTATTGTGGATGCGTGGCTTCAGGCCAAAAAAAAAATTATATACCTATATATAATTTTTATTTTTTTTTATACCTATATAAATAAATGACTCCTTGTGCACAGATTATGGAATTGTTCTTGCAATGACCTGCGCTATTTTCTGGCGGAGCACCATTGCAAGGTATGTCTGCTATCCAGGTGGAGAAGTTGCTTCCCCCCTATGCATGCGGGCATGTAGGGACAGGCTAGGCAGCAGCCACAACCACAACCCGGCCTCCACTAGAGCAGCGCGCAGTAGGCCTTCCACCACCACCACACGCTGGTTAAGGCGGTTTATCTGCAATATATGGTCATTTTTATAGCAGAAAATGGCTCATAAGCCTCGCAAGAGACAAAGGGGTGATGATGAAAATAGAAGAAGAGCATGTTTATGAAGATACAAACGTCTCAGCCCCACCATTGAGATTCAAACCGCGTCCATGTTTGAAACCCTTAGATAACGCAGAGAATGGAAAGCTAGTGAGGGTCTACACAGATGGAATTTACAATCTATTTCATTTGGACACGCGCGCGCCTTGGAACAAGCCAAAAAAAAAATGTCTCCCAATACATATCTGCTTGTTGGTTGATGTAATGATGTAGTCACTCACATGTATAAGGGGAAAACTATGATGACAGAGGCTGAATGCTATGAATCTCTTCGCCATTGCAGATGGTTTGATGAGGTTATTCCAGATGCTCCTTGGGTGATCACTCCATAGTTCATTGATAAGTATCAAATTGAATATGTAGCTCACGACGCACTTCATGTGCTGATGCAAGTGGAGCTGGCAAGGATGTATATGAGTATGTGAGGGACTTCAAGAACTACCAGCTTCCCCTCGCCCAAATCAAGAAAATCATGAACATGATATCAGCAACAGCCTCCGTTCTGTTCGCCAAGACCTGGGAGATGTTCATTATGGATCTCACCACACGTTCATGGATTCACACCGAGGAAATTAAACGAAGAACATTTCCGAAGAAAGACATTGTCACCTCATCCTCACCAGCCCATGGGTTATCCGGTTTTTTTTAACCACAGTAAGAATTGTTTTAAAAATGTAGTATTATTGTAACAATCTTACCAACCAATCCTTTGTATTTTGTTTTTTTTTTTAAATACGGGTTTATTCAGTATAATATCTATATGTGTATCTGTACGCGTATATGGTTTGGTAACTCTGGTATTGAAATGTTGACTGTCTGCACATTTTCCCTATTTACAGAAAAATATTATTCCTTCACATAGCTTGAGAAGAGATGGGACCTCTCTTTGGACAAGGGTGGCAGGGTGGCGAGGTGCTTTGTTCACTCTGAGATTAGAGACCGAGGAAAGTCCTCGGGCCAAATATAGTAGAAATTGCATGCTTGAGTGAACAGGTCTTCGCTTTTAAAAGGGTAATTTACATTTTATTACCAGAAAGATTAGAGCATCATGCTTATTACTAGTTTTACATTTGTCGCATGCACAAGACACATTTTGGGCAAGGTTTCATATAATACATCCAAAAGGGTATCGTTGATTGTTAACATGTACAGATTGAGGGTGACTTACAGATGTATCCATAGTGGCATGCCCTAATCTAGGGCAGTTATCAGATCTAGATGGAGGGTTATGTTGGCAAATAGATAAGTGGCACAAGTATCTATTAACAATCTCAATTTCGATACTAAGAGTCTTGTACTTTTGTTTTAGCCAGTGTAGGGGCATAAACGATTGAATGAATGGTATGAATAGTGTTTCAACTATTTTTATATGCAATATGATTATATATATATATATATATATATATATATATATATATATATATATATTAGATTTTATCAATAATGCAACAAAACATATTTCTTCTATATGTATAACCCGACTCTTTTTTTTTTGTCTTTGCCATTTGCAAGTTAGGTAGATGATGAATGGAACAAGGGATGCATGGGGTCTTGTTTCTCTGCTACACTCACTCTTTTCTTTAGGGTTTCTAGGTAGTTCTCTTCGTGGGGTTTCTTTATCATTTCTGGGCTATCTTTGGTTGTTGAAGGGTTGTAAATATAGGGTTTTAGTGGTCATTTAAATTTCTAGGTGGGTACATTTCCATTCCTAAGTTGGGTAGGCGGGTAGCTAGGCCCTTTAAGGGTCCAGATTGTGAACAGTAGCTCTGATACCATGTGTAGGTTTCTACTTCACAGAGCCTTATAAAACCAGAAAAAAATAAAAAAAAATAAATAAATAATATATATATATATATTAAGGAAATGCTATCCTAACATTTCATAACATCATAACCAGCATATAACCATTCAACTTAATTAAAATTTATGAACAGATCCTAATTCACTTACAAACAGCAACATAACACTGCATATTCCTTATAATACATAAAATACTTTACCTCTTCCTGATGCTAATTCCCCCGTTGATTTGGTTGTCCTTTCCCTGCTGCCTTGCCTAGTCTGATGCACTGACCAACTCTGCCCAAACTGAGTAACCTCCCAGCTAGCTAGGAGCAACCTGTCCGGCTCCCTAGCTCTAGGATACCGAAAGGAATCCTGGCCCCCGTGCCCAAAACCCCCAGCAACCTGGTGCCCCTGCAATGGTTCACTAAAACTCCCAATATAAAAACTCCCCACACCAGAAAATATCCAAACAGAAATCCAGTCTCCCTTCAAAATACTTCCCCCCTCCAAAAATAATGCTCCTCCCCGTCATATCCCCCTTCACCGACTCTCCTCCCCCTCATTAATTTTCTTATCTCCCCCTTTATTATCTTATCCGCTTCTTTAATATCTTATCCCCTTCATTAATATCTTATCCCCCCCCTGCATACGTAAAGTATTTAATTAAATAAATTAAAATTATTAAGCCCCTTAAATTTATTACCCATGTCATTGAATGTGATATGTAATCAATTAATTAATTAATCAATCAATCAAAAGTTATAAACAATTAATAAATAAATAAATAATATTATTAATACTAATCATTGTTTAATTAAAACCATATTAGGACAATTAATTATCTAATTAATTATACTTTAAAATCCCTATGAACTATTTAACTAGGGTTGTTACACTCTGTGAGGGGTTACAGGTTTTTCTCAAGTGTTTCTTCAAGGGGGGCCTCTTTGTCAGCTTTTTTAGCTCCAACTTGGGCAGTTATGGGTGATTCCTCTCCTCATATTTCAAAGTTTGTTTTTCCTCTTAGGTTTCTTCTGGCCTTTCATCATCTTTTTACTAGCTCTGGTAATAATTGTATTCTGTTATATGTGACTAATTTTCAATGTGGTTTATTTTTCACTTTTATCTAGGGGCTTGAATTTGGTTACTCTGGGGGTTGGAAGAATCAAAGTTCTTGGTTTCTTACTGTAGTAATGGGACCATCTTGGAGTGATTTTAAAACGTTCCTTCAGTGTCATGAGGAAATCGCTTAGGAAAATAGCTTTAACCTGCATTAGCTTTCAAACAAATTTGGGGATTTCGTGCTAGCCTTGGTCAATTTGTCTTCATCTAAATTTCAATATTTTGAGCTTTCCTTGGACACATTGACTCAATGGATGGATGACATGGAATTGGATATTCAACAGTTCAAGTCCCAGGACCATCCCTAACACTCGACCTCTGCATCCTTCTTCCAGGAGGGAATCCTTCCTCGAGATGGTGGTACTGGTAGTGGTATAGGTATCAACAATCACAGAATTTCTCCCATGGATATTGAAAAAGGGTCCCCGCACCAACCCAAGGCTCTAGACTTTTAAGATTATTCCTCCTCTAACTAGTTTCATGTACTATAAAGTTTTGTGGTGTTTAGGTCATTTTTACAAAGATGTAATAAGCTTAGAAGAACATGGTAATAGTTTCAAAAAGATTATATATTATGCTAACTTAGTTTTAGAAATATTATCAAGATATGAGCCTCTTTTTGTACATCTTTTTTATTGTTGTTTTCCTTGGCACAACTCCTTTTAATATAAGTTATGTTAAGCTTTTGTTAAAAAAACATTAGACATTAGTTGGCCAATTTTTAGAATGATTGAGTATTCTACTACACATCCTTCTTAGTCTATATGTTCATATTTTATCAAAGCCATGCCCTATCCCACTTAGGACTGCAATAGTTCAAGGATGGTAAGTCCCTTACATTTTTTAATTGGCTACCATGGGTTAAGAAAGGTGATCTAGAGTCTTAACTTTTCAAATTCATTAATGAATTCAAGTTCATACCATTTATGGTCATCACAAGCAAAGAGCCCCCAAAAATGATTGATGATATCAAGTGATACCTCCATCTTAACAATGGACATGGAAAAGGTGCTTGTTTCTTGGGAGAGGATTTTATAGCTATTAGGATGTATAGGGTTGAGTCAACTCCCTACAATATCTATGAGTTTAATGTACCTAGGGAGGATAATGTGGTGTACCTAGGGAGGCACCCAAGGGGATAATGAATGTAATGTGGCCATAATCATAGAATACATGCACTAGGTAGTTAGAGGAAACAATATAATAATAAGGGGTAGTTGGAATATAACCCTAGGAATACTCATGAGAAAGTATGAATACACAAGAGTATCATTGTGTTGGATATGTTGGATGCATTGTTTTGTAACAAGTTGACTTGTGGAGTGATCCCTTCCATAAGGATTATTTGATGGTGTTACTTTACCTTAAGGGTTATATTTATATTGTTGTGTATTTTATTATGTGGAATGCATTTGATATTTTTCAAGTTAAGGGTTTCTATTCTATCTTTTACATATCAAGGTTTTCTACAAGTGGTATCAAAGCTCTTTCTTGGGGGGGGAATGGAAGATTTTTTTCTTTGTGCAACTTTCTGAAGGAAAAAAAGAGGATGGAAGAATTCAAACTGATTTCTAAAAAATCATATGCATAATATGAATAAACCAACTATATATCTGAGTTCCTCTCGAAAACAAAACTGATTTCAAAAAAAAATCATCCAAATTAGAGTCTAGAAAGTGGAGTTATCATTGATTTAAAATCAGTTATTTTAGGGGCTTTTCTAGTGACAATTGCACAGTTTGTAGGCCATATACCTTTTGATAGAGTGCCCATATTTTAGTCAAACTAATTACAGTAGATGCAAAGACACCATGGAATTTCATAATTGTGGTCATAATATATGTTAGCACATAGGATGTATAGGGGTCAAAATCTTTCAAATTTTTTAAATTTGTTAGCTTAGTCAATGAAGGAGACCATTGGTCTTTTTCAGTCATATGGTCAATCCTTCTTATATGATTCATTCATTTAAGCTTCTAGTTTTGAGTCATAGGGTCAGGTTGTTAAAGTTTTTTGAGTCATGTCTTATGTCAATAAATCATGGTTGTGATTTTACCTTGGCTCTAAAGGTTGATCAAAATACATTTGCAAAGTCTTGGTTTCATGATTGTGGTTGTCATCATTAGCAAAAGAGGGAGAGAATTGGTCATATCTAGCTTGTTTAAAGATCATCATCAAGTGTTATGACCCAAACAAGTATGCAAAGGTCTTTAAAGATTTACCCAACCACCTAAAGTGCCTTGTCAGTTGTCAAATCATATGCGCTATAGACTTTCCTAAAAGTTCACAACATTTCAAAATAGAGCATGTGCCAAATATTTTTATGATTATCTTTTTGAAAAATTCTCTAATGATGAACTCTAGTTTTCAGTGCCATCACATCATCAAGCATCTCTAAAGGGTCATTTTCAAAGGGAGGGTTTATAATTTTCTATCTTCATTTCCTTTTGCAAAGAGTGTGCTGCAAAATGGTAGATTTGTTGTGAACCGGTGCTATAGACTGGTCAATTCGTTGAGAACTAGTGCTACAAAATGGTAGATTCCCTGCGAACTAGTGCTACAGACTGGTAGATTTGTTGTGAAATGGCTTTGGAGACTGTTTCACTGCAAACTCTCTGAAGAGGTCGATGGTGGAAACTTAAAGGGATGATAGGCTTGGTTCTCTACAACAGGTAGTGGGATTTTGATGTTAGGTACTTGTTTCATGTTTATTCCTATTACCTAAAATCCTATTGTCAAAAACCTACTCGCTGCAAACCCTAGTTCTTGTAAACTCCAATTCGCTGCAAACTACGCTACAAATCCTCTATTTTACACATTTGATAAAACCTAAGCTAACCTAACTTTCACTCAGGATTTAAAAACATCACCTCACTCAACATCAATATTCCTCTCCTTACCTATGAAATTGCAAATTTTTATGAGCAAAACCATAGGCTAAAATTCGTTGTTGTAAATTGTCAATTCATTGCAAACTGAAAAATTGCGCTTTACACAGTCGCTCAGAAATTTATCTGTTGGAGGTTTATTTCAGTTTTGGGTTGTTATATTTACCTCCATTTCTCATCTTTAGTCTCTTTAACTTTCTGCATTGTTTCTTTAAGCACAAATCCTTTTGCCAACAAACCTTAATTATTACAAATTAAGCAGTAAACCCTAAATTCATCAAGTTTTCATTAAATTATCTGGTAGCAACCATTATCAGAAGAAGGAGGGTTTAGACTAAGATGTCATGGACAATCAACAAGGTAATAAGATTCATAAAGGAGGAGAAATTGTAAAGGCTAAGCCCCATCACCTACACCTAATAAACTCAGATCCATTTTTCTGAGAGGTATTTCAGAGAGTGGGTTGCTTGGCTTTTTGTGAGAAGATGCATAGAGGACATCCTGAGATTGCCAAGCAGTTTGCACTGGAATTCAATGCGAAAAAGACTGAATTTGGTACACTAGAGTTTGAGGTTTTAGAGCAATCCATTTCTACATCCCCGGAGATATCAGTTCATGGAGAAAGTTGGTTTAAGACCATGACCCAAAATTCTTCATTTTTGAAGGAATTCTTAAAACCTAAATATCAAGAAGATAACTTATCCAAGGGAGTGCCAATAAATCATATACTGGAGTATTTTGATAAAATGATCATAGTCATTTAGATGTATTTTACTTGTTAAGTTAGGTTTAATATGGTCTATTAATACCATGTTAGACTATTAATGCACTTTACTGGAAAAGAACCCTTGAATCTACCCTTCTATCTATTCATAAGCCTTGGGAAGATGTCAGATAAAGTTCAGGCCAAGTATAAGCAGGTGGATACCAGTGTCTTTAATTCCTGTCTAATCAAAATGCTAGTGTTAGAATAATTGAAGAAGACCAATATTGATTGGGATGATTTCCTAGTTGCATCAGGCTTTCAGCGAGATGTTGCTCATACAAAACAATCAAAGAGACATACACATATCTTTGTTGAAAATACTCTGCATACAAAGTCCAGTAAAAAGAGTAAAATGGAAAAAAAGGATAAGTCCTCTCAGTCTATTGATAAGATAAGCGAAGGTCCTTCATAGCCTCCTGAGGAAGAAACTTCTCCTGTGGTAGAGCCTTCACCTATGGAGACATCCTCTAGAAAAACAAGGATTTTAAAGGGAAAGAAACTTGTATTTTCTCCACCTGTTGCTGCAGAAGTTGTTAAGCCTAGAAGACCACTCACAATATCAGCAGCAAAGAAACATGTCTCTGTGGAGGAGGGTGCATCCATAGCACCATCTCAACAAACAGTCAAAACTAAGCCTCTTAAATAGCCAATAGAAATCATTGAGATAAAGTCTCCTTCTGATGGGAATGATCCCACTTTCAAAAGGCTCAGGAGACAGCTGAAAGATGTAAGGGCTGAGAATGAACAGTTGAAAAAGGAATATTTTCATGCCAAGATCAGCTAAAAGACTATGGAGATGGGTGAAAAAATTGTTAAAAAGGAAAATCATTGGGTTAAGAGATCCATATCTCTACATAGGAAAATGAAGAATGTGTACAGGATGAATAGAGCTCATCAAGATAAAAATAGGAAGTTGAAGGAGGAAGTGAATAAGTTGAAGGAACACATTGCAAAACAGAACCTAGACATGTTGGCTTGAACAACCACTAGGAGAAGAAGATGAAGCATCATCTCTTCATCAAAATTATCAGTTTTCCTATGGAGTTTATATATGCATGCTTACAACCCTGAGGAGCATTTTTACATTATGTTTTTATTATTATGCTCATATGATATTTTTGCAATTCATTTTTTTGATTTAGAGATTATAGGAGGCATCATCAAAGGTTTGAAGGATTTTTGCACAGTTTTGGCATCAGATGGCAGGTTTTGAGAGAAAAATGACACCTACACGAAAGTTCGCAGTGCATGTTGTTGAACGCACTACGAACTGCTAAAGTGGAATAGTTTGTAGTGCATGCACTGCAAACCTGGCAGTTACTTGGATTTCGATATGTAGGAAGGCTTCCAACTGTCAGATAAGTTTTGAGTTACTCCTGAAGCATCAGTTAGGCATCAAGGGACAATTGTTCCTAATATTTAGCTTCATTTAATCTCCATGCAATGAGTTGGATGCAAATGTATTTAATATTGCCAACAACTTCCTGGAATATAGCATTTTGTTAGATTTTTTGTTGTTTTCCTATTGCCACACCTCTCTAAGGTACAAGATCCTATGTAGGATCTAGGTGGTGAGTTCTAGGAAGATTTTGAATGTAATTTTCTATTTAAAGTGTAATTTAACTCCATTAGCGAGTTCAAATGGTCATAGATTGAGACTCGTATCTTTATTCTCAGTTGTAAAGAAGTGTCTAGACTGTATGTATCAGACTTAAGAATCTTGAATAGTTAAGGATTAGTTTCTTCTCCTACTATCATATATGTGTTTCAATCTTACTTTGATGTTGGTTATTGATGAAGGATTTATCCTAGTACTTGTTCCTTAATGCAGTGAATGATTTATTGTTTGTTTACTGGTGCAAGTGTTATCAAAGCACTCTCTTGTTGATTAGGAGGTTCCTACTTGATGAGATTTCTATTATATGTGTTTTAAAATTGCTTGATGTAACCTGATGCATGTATTTTATATTTTCTTCCAAGTCTTCCATCTTTTCATTGATATTCTAAATGTTGGTATGAGACTATTCAAGCCTTGCTTGTTGGTGTATATTTTGTGGAATCTTTGTGTTGATGTTTGAAATTGAGATTCTCACCCATTCACTACACGTTGAACTAAACTCTTAAATTTTTAAAACCTACAAGTTTTCTTATGGGTATTAGGCTCACACCTATAGAAATCTAGGTGAGACTTCTAGTACTAACATTTTTGGCGTCATTGTCGAGGAGGAGAAATTAAAGATGTTTCCCTAGGTTGTACGACAAGGATACTACTCATTTTGTTGGTGTACATAAACCAGTAAACAGACAGACTGCTTAGTGCACCTGGTGACTCCAAATCTCATTTGTGGCTCCCAAGAGAAGGCATACGAGGGCTAACCCACAATCACTTCTGGTTACACCTGATCCTGACCCAGAAAAAAACATTAAGAAGGGAAAATCTTTGCAAGGAGCCTCCTCTTCCAAATCTTGAGGTATCTCTGGAGACCTACTTGAATCTATTTTTCATACACCAGTTGGTGTTTCTGAGATTTCTCATTTACATGTAGTTGAAACTCTTGTAAAGTATGAATTAGAAGGTTTTTTTGTTGAATACACACCTTTTTCTCCTAACTTGAAAGAAGAAAGTTTAGAAATATTTGATTTTCTTGCATCTTCTGAAGCTATTAAGTGGTTTAGAATTGAAATTTTGGAAGATTTTCCTTTCTTAGGTTCTCCAACTCCTCATTTATTTAAGTCCTATGAAACCAAAGGAGAAGGAACCTCACTTTATGTTAAAATTGCATCACATATACCTAAGTCTAATCCATCTTATATTAAGTCTGAATCTTCTTCACCCCATACTCCTCCTTTTTCAAACCCTCCTACTATATATACCTCATTATTACCTACAAAATTACCTGTTACTTCTCCCAAAATTCAGAGTCCTCCTTTTTCCAAATCCAATGGCAGGAGTTAATCCTCCTTGAAACAGAATGGATGCCATCATGGCTACTAGGTATGCACCACTAGTGCTTCCTATTGTTGGGAAAAACACCCTACGAACTAGCAAACTAGGGTTAGACTTGCATGCAGATTTTGACCGAAAAGAAACTACTTTTTTACCTACAACCCAATATTTAAACCCCTCTTTCACAGTAAATGCATGGAAAAGGACCACTAACCTTATTATCGGCGTTCGATGTAGATCCTCTGTTGCTCTTCGATTACTTACTTGTGTTGCTCCTTCCACAGATGAGCTGCACTCAAGACAAACAACAACTATGCATGCATGCTACTTCTCTACTCAAGGGTTAGAAATCAAGCATAAATTAACCAAACCATAGACAATTCATGCATTGGGACAGGAAAAGTATTCTTTTTATTACTGAAAGTGAATCAACTTACAAACAAAGCTGAGACCGGCCACCGCTCCTTGAACCTGATCCTGGGCTCCTCTTCTTCTATCCTTCAACTGCTTTGCGTTAAATCTCCTTTGGCATGAGGAAAGGCTAAAGGGTTGGGACAATGGATTATGTAAATGGGCAGAGTTTCTTCGCTATATTTTTTCCTCTTTCAAATGGTACCCCTACCCCTTCTTTTATAGGCTAGAAGGAGCTAGGGTTTTGGACGAACCCTCGGCCTTGCATGGCCGGGAGTTTCAGTTAACTGGCCCATAGCTTTTTGTTCCATCGGCAACTTTCCTTTTTTCGTGCTTTGTTAGGTACACACGGGCTGTAGTGAGTCAGCCAGCGTACACATGCGTGCAGTAATGGGTTAGGGCGCGTGGGCCTTGACACAAGAGGATTTCCAAAGAGTTGTTCAGCAGAGTTTTGGCAAGGAAGGGATATGAGTTGGCCTGATGCCAGGTAAGCATGTGTGGTGCAATTTAGGGTTATAATATATGCCCCCTAATGTGTGAGGTCAGAAGAGCATCTGATGGCCGAAATACATTACCAATATTTACTGATGTGCTGAACGACTGAGCCCAAGGATCAGGAACCAGGAGGTGTCGTCTGCAAAATAACAAATGTCTCACCGAGGTGGGTATACCCATGCTCGGGATAAAATAGAACCATGGCTACCAATCAAATACACTGTAGATCCATGTCAAATAACTATAAAGAGTAGCCGCGAATAATACACAGCGGAGCTACATCTCGAAATCAGAAAGATATACATATAGAGTATCCATCTTCCAGAAGGTGATTCGGCCTAATGGTTGTACTTCAGAGCTTGAGCAACAACTTCAAAATATTCTAAAACTCAGGTAGGAGTGTAATATGAGTGTACGACTGCACTACCTAGAGGTCTTCGACGGCTCGTCGGTTATGGACTTGATAATCTTGATGATCGGACTGAAGGCTTCAGTGATTTCGAACAAGG
The DNA here is from genome assembly GCA_009831015.1 of Picea engelmannii. NCBI lineage: Eukaryota > Viridiplantae > Streptophyta > Pinopsida > Pinales > Pinaceae > Picea > Picea engelmannii. The sequence continues at coordinate 754,967 of ML778081.1, read as the reverse complement.
ACTTGAGTAGACGTTCAGGATGGCCGGGTATGTGGACAAGAGACATATTGCAGAGGGGATGACTCAGGATTAGTGACAAACTTCCCTTGGATAATAGCACGACAAGTGATAAGACTTAGTTAGCATAAATGTTAATCATAAGTCTACGAAGCAGGAGGCAACGCAAACTCTCCATATGTTTGGAAGAGTAACCAAACGGTGGAGGACACAACTCTATATAGCAAGAAAAGCTTCCTAAGGTCGTACTACATCCCATAGTCTGATGATCAAACGGACAAATGTAATTTATCCAAGGGTGACTCATTATGCTTCCAATAAAGAAAATACTTTTCCCATCCTCTTTTTGGGGTATATTTGATTTTTTTTGTTCTTTTTGATAATTTCTGAAAAAGAATAAAGGAATATTACGTTACAATGGAGGAACGAGTACTGTAAACATACGAGCTCAAGGCACAAGGACAAGACTGATGTTCTGGTAAAATGATACTCGGGGAAAATCCTCCGGCGGCCAAAGGTGTTAAGACACAGAAGCAAACTGTCACAAGGCTGGTGGATAAGGTATGAAAATGCGGTTGATAGAACACAAAATGGTAATGTCCTTCGATGTAAGTTTAACGAGCCCAGAGAAGGTAAGATCAGTGGTTTTTCATATTTAGAGAGTCTGAAAAAGCATAAAAGGAGACTCCGCTAGGGTACCTTTTTCGACAATAGTCTAGTCGGTTCAAAAAAGGGATAAACTAGCACCGATTAGACATCAATTCAAAACCATTTTAACGAGTGTGACAAGGACAAGATCACTCGGCTACTTTTTCACTTTTAAGGAGTCTGAAAAAAGCTTAACTATGGACTCCGTCAGGAATATTCTTCTGGACCAATTTAACGAGTGTGAAAGAACAAGGTCACTTGACGATCTTTTCAATTTTAGGGAGTCTGAAAAGAGCTTAACTATGGACTCCGTGGGGGTTTCTTTTTCGTAAGTTTAGTCCCTCAAGCTCAAAAAAGGGATAAAATTATACCTGAGAGTACTCTTCTAAAGAATGGAAGTTCTATAGAGTATACCTTTGTTCGTACAGTTGATCGTCCGGACCGAAAAAGGGGTAAACTACCGCCGGACAGACGTGACTTCAAATTTTAGTTTAACGAGCGTGAAAGGCCACAAGATCACTCGACAATCTTTTCATGTTTAAAGGGTCTAAAAAGGGATTAAAAGAAGACCCGTTTAAGGAACTTTCTTCTGGACCAATTTAACGAGTGTGAAGAAACAAGGTCACTCGACAATCTTTTCATCTTTAAGGAGTTTGAAAAGGGCTTAAAGAAGACTCCATAATGGTTACTTTTCTCAGTTAATCCGGACAAGATCAAAAAGCATAAATGCAGTCTCGTCGGATGTTGCTTTCGGATCTCAAAGCGAGCTTGAAAAATAACAAAGTTAGCTCATGATAGACTCTTTGTGGGTCTATGCCTGGCATCTCCTCAGGGAAGCTGTATGCTCCGATGAAAACATTGTCTATGACGCCAGGGGTTCTGGAGATATTGATAGGTATCATTTCAGTAATGGTTTCCATATTTCCCTCATCATAGATCTTGTGTGTAGCTAAGGGATTAGTATGACAAGACCTATCTCCAGTCATAGTCACGGTGAATTCTCCTGCTTTGATTCGGCTTAACTTTGGGAGGAAATATGATATGTGATGAAGATCTTCCCAAGGTTTGTCTAGACTAGACATTGATTCGATTATTGCTTCGTCAAAAGGCAAGACTAAGTCTAACGAATCAACGTTAGCGAGAGAACCCTGAGCCCAAATAGTCTCTAGAAGTGGATCCAACTCTTGTGTCGGGGTCAGATCAGGGTTAGCTGAAGCTTGCTGGACTAAAGAGTATGCTACCTCAGTGGAAGACAAGGGCATGGACATGCCTGAGTGCCCTGTCTCATCCATCATGGTTGATGGGGAAGGAAGAACCCAAGGATCCTCAAAGTAAGTCGTACGGAACGACGAAACTTGAAAAATCTCAACCTTATGGTGATTAGATATAAATTTGATATCGTCATGAGGAGGTGGGTAATTGAAGGTACCCATCAAGGACGGGCACAAACCAACTCCTACGTTAACGATGCTTGGTTGAGGATTATCAATCATCGGGACCGTGGATGCCCCCAAAGCTGGTTCAGGTCTAGAGAAAGACAGTTGATCAATGGTCACTATCCGACCCTTGTGTGGAAACAACAAGACTCGAAAAACTGTAGAAACCATAGCTTGCATAACATAAGTCCAACTCCATCCTAACAAGAGGTTATAGTCGAGGGGAGCATCGACTACCTCTACTTCGACACACATGGTTTTCCCTCCTAACTGCACAGGGAAAGAAGGAACGATGCCATGTGGTTGGAAAGAACAACCATCGAAAGCAGTGAGGAGAGTAGGTGACGGAGACAAAGCGGGCTGGCCAATGGCCTTCCAACATGCTAACGACATAACACATGTCGAGGCGCCCTCATCGACCACCATGCGGAAGATATTTCGTGTAAAAGTTTTCATGGGATGAGCCACTACTATCTGAAATGCTACGTGGTAAGGCAGACGAGGTTTTAAGTCGGTTGTATCTAACATGATGGTGCCTGAATTACAAGTCTCAGTAGATCCCAAAGTGGTTAACAAGGATTTCCTCTGAGTAGGGAAGCTTTGGAGGACCTCCAAAGCAGACATTGCACAAGGGGTTTGTGATAAATCTTCCACCACAGAGTAATTCTGGGCGGCCCTTTGCGTTTGGGTTGTGAGAAGCTTTTTTAAATGTGCCCTTTGGAATGCATGTCATTGTTTCTCCCAACGTTTTCTCGATCTATAGAGGAAGATATGGGAGATCAACTTCTTTACCCTTTTTAGAAACGCTTGGTTTACTATAGTTGTGCGCTCTAGTCGTTATGAAAGCATCACCCCTAACCATGTATACGTTCACGGATGAGGGATTGTTTGGAGGAGGGTAGGTTTCTTGGCTGCCCCCTTCTGTGCTTGTAGAGGCTTGAGTTAAATTTTGCCCATGTTGAAAGGGATTAGTCAACACTGCCTGTTGTTGTTGTGTGACAAACTTTTGGGCCTCTGCAAGTCGAGGAAAAAGATGGGTCAGGTGGTATTCCACACACATATTGCATGGATACCTCACCTTTCGTTTTTCCGTGGTGTCCCCGCCAGCGTTATCAGTGGGTTTTTTATCCCCCTTACCCTTCTTTCATTGTTTTTTCTTCCCTTCAGGTTGTTGGGTGGCCTTTGGGTTAGTCGACTACATGGAGTGTACTTCCAACGTTTGGGTAGGAGGAGTAGCCAAAGCAGTAGTCTGGTTGGCCGATGTATGTTGCATGGATAACTGTTGCAACTGTTTTGTCAATTTCTCAGCGGGCTTGGTTTGTGTTGAACCAACAATACCATCGGAATGTGGTCCATCTCTCTGTCTAGTTTTATCCAGTATTGAACGTGGCGCATATGGCAAGATGTTGTATAATAAACCAGATTGAGAATAGATGAGCTCAAACTGTTGAGACCTCATGATGGCATCTTCTTCAGAGAAAACTCTGGAAGTCGTGACGTCTTTGGATAATTGAGGGACCAAAGACTTAAGGAACCACTCAAGCAGGAATGTTGTGGAACTGGCACTTTGATTAGACTCTTCTGGCGTCTCCACTCTCGGATATGATCAGAGATATGGTCTGTTGTTGTCTATTCGAAATTGGCAAGAAGCTATGTGCCCACGTCGTATCTCACAGGTAACTGGAAATGGTTAAGGAAGGCCATCTCCAGTTCGCCAAAAGAAGAGTATCTTGAGTGATCGAGCTCGATGTACCATTTCGCAGCACTCCTGATAAGAGTGCATTGAAACAATCACAACTGTACGAAGTCATCTTTCAATGAGTTAGATGAACACCAAAGATGGAAGGTAGTCACATGATCACCTGGATATTCATTAGGCTTGGCCTCGAACTTTGGAATGTTTGAAGGCAACTTTGTTGGCATAGGAGGCCAACGTGGATCATGACACATAGGATCATTTAATAACCTTGTCAAATCTAGCAAGTGTAAAGTTGCCAAGAATGGTAGTTTGGGTTGCTGCTGATAACCTGGGGAAAAGGGTCCTGGAGTTTGACTGGCACCAGGTTGCCAGGAAAAGTTTGGCTGCTGGCCCGTATTCTGGTAGAAACCATGGCCCTGACCAGCATAAGGATTTTGCATCTGCGGAGACATCATCGGCTCATTTCCCATAAAGGACATAGAGTGTTGGGCATGCATTGTGTTCGAAGGAATTTCGGAAGGATTACCCCATGCCGGTCCTAATGGGAGAGGCATAGTAGTCTGTCCAGGGTTCCATTGACTGTGGAAAGAATTACCCCAGAACGACATTCCAGAGGAGGGAACAGATCCTTGTCCTGAGTTCCAAGGTCCTGCTATATGTGCCCCCTGCACAGGAATAGTACCCTGCGTAGGAGTGGATTGTCCAAAAATGGGATTGCCCCCAGACAGGAAAGCGATTGATGAGAAAGTGTTGTTACCAAACGTCTCGTTCCAAGAAATTGGTGTCGAACCTACCGGCATATTGTGCGCAGGTGTTCCTTGACTCCCTGCTCCAAATAAACTAGTGTGTGTAGGTTGTCCGACGGACTACTGATGCGGACCACCAAGCGAAGGGGACGAAGGAGGGATATGACCTCCTGCGTAAGGAAAAGCGTTAAAAGGGACAGGATTGCCCCCAGGTTGACCTTGCAGAGGAGTGTTAGAGCTCACTGCCCCCATACCCAAAGTCTGTAAAGTGGAGTAGGTTAGTGCAGGACTTCTACCCGAACTAGGCATACCGTATGAGAACGGAGGTCCTGTCACACTAGGTCTGAAGGGGGTTGTGGCCACCACCATAGACGGGTTCGGTCCACTGTGCGACGTAGTTGCGGCTGAGACCATGGTGGCTCAAACCGACGACGGTAAGTTAGGAGATGATTCTCCTGTGGTAGCAACTGTGGTGGGAACTGAAGAATTCCCAGTAGAAGTAACAACGTTTGTTTCCATAGCTGTGTGAGGCACTGTCTGGCGTTTGTGAAATTGGATTGGTACAATAAACGGTGTCCAGATATCAGTGTTTTGGGTTTCAACCAAGCCAATATTGGTGGTTGATTCCTCCGGGAGTTGTTCGAACATAAAGGTTTGTAACCCGGTCGCTTCGAAAGACCCTTGTTGGTCTAGCTTCCACCTTAATGATGGCGGGGGTGGCTCCAGTGTAACCGACGACAAGCCCAAAAGCCTTCGTGACCGGCGGAGCTCAGGATACTCCACTGTGTGAGAATATCCAAGACACTCTAAGGTATTCTACACGTTCAAAAGTAACACACACTAAAAAGAAGCCCCTAAGAGATAAGACACGCAATCACTAAACTATTTGGAAGAACAGTTACAACAACCAACACTAGAGCAACTTACTGGTGCAAGTGCAACTCGAATACGGAAGCACCCTCCGGGTATACTCTACAAAGAGTGGCCCGATGTCTGTCTTAGGTACTGCGGTATACCCTCGCAGTCACCCGTGTATGTCCCTAAGAAGATTGGCAACTAGGTTGCCAGCACGTGAACAGTCACCAGGCGGGTACAGTCGAAAGTCGGGTAGACCACAATGAGCAGGGTATCAAGCCCGAAACATGTCAAGGGTATCGAGAGAAAATGGTCTGGAAGACAACTAAGGACCTCGAACGGATTCGAGACCCACGAAGCCCCGTGGAAAATGTAAACGACGGAATCCCAAAACAAGCCCTCGATATGTGTTCTCCACTACGATTGGTCCGGCTTTGGAGGGGTTATCTCCTCTACCTTTCCGCACGTGACCTCGTGTTTATCCCCTGTGTTAGAGGGGGGTCTCGGATAACTTCCATGAAACTGGACTTAGACACTCCCTATCTCAGACTCTAATGTTTGGTTTTGAATGGCCTTGGAGAGTTTCCTCTCCAACCTAATCCAAGGTCCTAGTCCTGAACTAGTTTGTGAACCCTACAAACAAAAAGTCTAGTAGATTTTAAATTAGCTTTGTTTTTATGGATTTTCTTACGTCAAGGGGTATGAGGGTGAAACTGATGATGTGTAAAGACGAAAGCAAAAACGAATGAAAAAAGCTGGAAACAAAAGACTTTTACTAAATGCAAAATTTCAACAACTCTTCACAAAGAAAGATTTCTTTTTCTTTTCAATTTTTCTAAGATTTTATACAGCAAACTTAAAGGAATTTCACTCGATTACGAGCTACTTATGCTCTAAATGCACTGCAAAAAATTACGAAATAAAAGACTTCTCCCTAGATAATGATGCAGAAACACACTCTTCAACCAAAGAAAAAAATGAAAAGAGATTTTTTTTTTATTTAAGTGCTAGTAAAGCAACAAAGGAAAAATACCGACAAGCACAAAACCAAGAAAAACAAATTCTGGCTTAAAGCGCAGATCGCAAAGAATCAGAGTAAAGAATCACACAATGGCAATAAAAAACACAAACAAAAGACTCTCACACTTGTCTAAAAACCATTATATATTGTCAAATATTAACTGAGAAAAAGCAGGCTAAGGGTAAGATGACCTAACCTACTGACTGTTCAAACCTAAACTCAAACACCTGAGAGGAATACTTCTCATCAAAGGAGGGGATGACTGCCCCACCCAGAAAAAAAAGTAGCCTATCAAGCACCCGACTGTCACTAAAACAGCACACGTGCAAACGTGTGCTGAGCAGAGACAGGAGGCATGTACACGCGGCCTGACCTTGTACAGGCCGTGTGTATGTCTAAATTCTGAGGAAAAAAATGAAAACAGGCAGTCCAGACCAGGAAGAGGCCTCTGGTATTGATAACTAGGGTCCCTTGAAGGCTTGGATGCTCTTTCTAACGGAAAAGACAAATAATGCAAGGAACAATAAGGCGAAAAAAGCAATCCGAGATAGGACTGTGAACCAGCAAGACTCAGACAGGATTCCAACAAACCCCCTTAGAATGTATAATTCTGACAGGGAAGAGGAGGACTGCCTCTAAGGTTCTCTAAACTCCTACACGCTACCGCTATCTCTATATCTAGCATTCACACATGGGCTGCAAGAGGATAGGGCGCGGGTACACGCTTTCAGGCCTTCTGCAGGCCGCGTGTACCTCTGTGTGTCCCGACAACTATCGTCAAGCAAAAGTCAGGGAAAACTGATATGGAAAACTAGACTCTCTGCTAGCTCAGACCTTACAGAAAAAGACAGGCAAAGAAAAATAGAAAACCTAATCTTTAAACTACCCAAAAACTCAAATAAATCCAGAAACCCTAAAGAGTATTCTCCCCGGTATGGTCACCAATTCTGTTGTTGGGAAAAACACCCTACGGACTAGCAAACTAAGGTCAGACTTGCATGTAGATTTTGACCGAAAAGAAACTACTTTTTTACCTACAACCCAAGATTTAAACCTCTCTTTTACAGTAAATGCATGGAAAAGGACCACTAACCTTATTACCGGCGTTCGATGTAGATCCTTCGTTGCTCTTCGATTACTTGTTTGCGCTGCTCCTTCCGCAGATGACCTGCACTCAAGACAAACAACAACTATGCATGCATGCTACTTCTCTACTCAAGGGTTAGAAATCAAGCATAAATTAACCAAACCATAGACGATTCATGCATTGGGACGGGAAAAGTATTCTTTTTATTACTGAAAGTGAATCAACTTACAAACAAAGCTGAGACCGGCCACCACTCCTTGAACCTAATCTTGGGCTCCTCTTCTTCTGTCCTTCAACTGCTTTGTGTTAAATCTCCTTTGGCATGAGGAAAGGCTGAAGGGTTGGGACAATGGATTACGTAAATGGGCAGAGTTTCTTCGCTATATTTTTTTCTCTTTCAAATGGTACCCCTACCCCTTATTTTATAGGCTAGAAGGAGCTAGGGTTTTGGACGAACCTTCGGCCATGCATGACCGGGAGTTTTAGTTAACTGACCCATAGCTTTTTGTTCCATCGGCAACTTTCCTTTTTTCGTGCTTTGTTAGGTACATGTGGGCTGTAGTGAGTCAGCCAGTGTACACACGCGTGTAGTAATGGGTTAGGGTGCGTAGGCCTTGACACAAGAGGATTTCCAAAGAGTTGTTCAGTAGTGTTTTGGCAAGGAAGGGATATGAGTTGGCCTGATGCCAGGTAAGCATGTGTGGTGCAATTTAGGGTTATAACACTTCCTCAACCCATGAATTCTCTCCCAATAGGAGATTTCCTTAAGGACATGCCTAAATTTACTAGATAAGAAGACATTACTATAGAAGAACATCGTGTTTCCTTTTACAGTTATGCAGATAACTTGAACATTGAAAATGATGATGTATGGATGAGGTTCTTTGTGCAAATCCTAGATGGGGAAGCCCAGAAGTGGTTTATAAGTTTAGCCTCTGGTTCAATAGATGGAATTGAGGCCTTGGATGATGCCTTTTTAAGGCATTGGGGTGATAAAAAGGATTTCTTGTATTACATTACAGAATTTGGGGCTCTCAAAAGGAAAGAGGGTGAATCTATGTCAGATTTCTCAAAAAGATTCAACAAAATATACAATAATATTCCTACAGGGATTAAACCCACTGAGACCTCTCCTAAAATAAATTATGAAAGTGATTTTGACCCATAGTTTTGTCTATTGTTGAGAGAAAGAAGGTCTGCAACATTGGCTCTTATGCAAGATGTTGCCCTAGAGTTTGAATCAAATATACTAGCAATAGATAAGTTGAGGGGAAGATCTGATAGGGAGAGGAGAAAACAGAAAATAGAAGCTTCTTCTTTAGATGCTTCGGGTATTGATGCAAAGGTTGATGAGTTGACCAAGTTGGTCAAGTCATTATATACAGATATGGAAAGGTTAAATATTGAAGGGAGACAAGCCAATAGAAATCCTCAAGACTTTGGAAGCATAAACTAGTCTAGAAGGCCAAATAATCCACCTCAAGTTTTGGAGAGAGAACGTAGGAACAATGAATATCAAAGAGTTCAAGCCCTTTTTCATAATAATCTATTTGATGAAGAAAATGAAGCAAAAGAGGTGGAAGGAGTAGAACCAGAAATCCATTATGTTAGAGATAACCTACCTCACCTCATATTACTCAAAGTGAGTATGAGGAATACTTGATGTGTAATCAAATAGATGAATTGTCTCAAGAAGATCAAGTTTACCAAACAGAAGGTCAAAAAAAGCATAACTTGAGATCAAAATAGAATGTTGAGAAGCAAACTACATCCCCTCAGTCCAAAAAGACAAATGTTCATGTGAAAGCATCCCCTGCCAAAGAAACAAAAGGACAAAAAACCCCAGTGATAAATGCTCATGCACATGAGGTGAAAGATGCTAAAAAATCCATGTATAATTTCAACTTTGAGCATGAAATTAAAAAAATTAAAATACATGTTCCCTTGCTTGAGCTAGTAAAAAACAAAGGTTTCAAAAAATCCTTTTTGAAGGTTCTACAACCCACTTCTCATCCATCTCCTTCAGATTCTATCAATTTACAAGATGAAAAGCCTGTAGTAATATTGGGGCCCATGGTGGAAGGTAAAGATGACTCTTCTCCTGCATTTTATACTTATTTGAATGTGCATGACAAGATCTTGCGCAATTGTCTTATGGATTCTAGTGCATCCCATAATTTGATGCCTAAGGCTATCGTGGATGAACTAAGCTTGGAAATCACTAAAAATTATCATGACATGTACTCTTTTGACTCAAGGAAAGTAAAATGTCTTGGGGTTATTAAAGATCTAGTTGTCACACTTTTCCAATTTCCTATGAAAAACATGGTCATGGACATTGTAGTTGCATATGTACCCCCTAAATTTGGCATGTTTATGTCTAGATCATGGATCAATAGGTTAGGAGGAAATTTACAATTGGGTCTTTCTTATGCTACAATACTAGTCTTTGGGGGTGAGCACAAGAGACTGTACAAAGAAGATCAACTGGAATTTATCATTAGTGATGAGAATAATCCTACAAACCATCCCATCTATGTTGTTGATATTAATTTGGGGTCTAGTACTATTCTTCATCTTATTGAGTCCCCTCAACCACCCTTAGAGATCAAAAATCATCCATCAACAAAATGTGAAATAACTGGATAGGGTGTTCAGTTGTGGAAGATGTATTTTGATGGAGCATATTCTAAACATGGGGTTGGTGCAGGAATAGTCTTCATCGCTCCCTCCAAATAATTCATAACCATGCCATTTAAACTTGAGTTTGAGGTGACAATTAATATTGCAGAATATGAGGCTCTAATTCTGGTGCTAAGGGTTGCAAGGGACATGAAAATTAAGGGTCTAACAGTATTTGGTGATGTTGAAATGATTATGCAGTAGGTTAAAAAAATCTATTAGACTAAGCATGTCAGGTTAAGGGCCTACAAAAATGAAGTTTGGGATCTGGTAGACAATTTCTTCTTCGCATTCAACATTTCTTACATTCATAGGAGTGTTAATTCAATATTTGATTCATTGGTTGTTTCTGCAAGTAATTTCAAAGTTCCCCTACCTTCAAAGATCAAATATGATGTTCAGATCAAATACAAACCTGAAATTGTTGACAATGTCAAGCACTGGAAGGTTTTTGAAGATGATGAAGAATTAAAGAGGTTTTTGGAGATAGTGGATGCATTTTCTGCCCTACACATTAACAAATATTCAGATGATGGTCAGAATCTGCATACTAATACATTTTTGAAAAACAAATTGCAGATCATAAAATTGTTCAACTGCCGAGCAATCACATTCCTAAGTGGTTGGTTCCTTTAGAGAGGCTCTTTGATAATAATGATGTTTCTATTAAAATGAGAAGTTCTAAAGAAAATGCAGAACTGATAGACTATAATTTAGGCACTGAAGAAGAGCCCAAATATGTAAAATTGTCCAAAAGTTTATCAAAAAATCAGAGGGATGAATATGCCAAATTGTTGAAAGAATTTTCTAGAATTTTCTAATGTGTTTGCATGGAAGAATGAAGACTCGAAGACTTATGATACCAACATCATTGAGCATAGGATACCTTTAAAATATGACACTAATCCATTCAGACAAAAGCTCAGGAAGATTAATCCAATGTTATTGCCTATTATGCAGAAAGAGGTCAAGAAGATGCTTGATGCTCAAATAATTATACCTCTGAGGTATTCTAATTGTGTAGCTAATTTGTTCCTTGACAGAAAGAAGAATGGTGAGATCAGTCTTTGTGTTGACTTCAGGAATCTAAATAGGTGTTCTAGAAAGGACAACTAACCTTTACCTAAAATGGAACACATTTTTCAAAGGGTGACAGGCTCAATGAGGATTTCAATGATTGATGGGTTTTCAGGCTACAATCAGATTTATTTGTTGCCAGAAAACAAAGACAAGACAACATTTACCACTCCCTAGGGTACATTCATGTATTCCAAAATGCCATTCGGTCTTATGAATGTAGGGGCAACTTTCCAGCATGCAATGGACATTGCATTTGTTGGGGAGAAAGACAAGTTTTTGGTTATCTATCTGGATGATATTGCAATGTTTTCCAAGTCTAACCAAGAGCATTACCAACATCTGAAGAAAGTGTTTTTGAAGTGTATAAAGTATGGTCTATCCCTAGATCCCAAAAGGTCTCTTTTTTCCATGAAGGAGGGTAAGCTGCTAAGACACATTGTCTCGGTTGAGGGTGTAAAGATTGACCCCAATAGGGTAGAGGATATAAAAAATATTTCTATTCCAAGATCTAAGAAAGAAATCTAGTCCTTCTTAGGTAAAATAAATATTTTGAGGAGATTTATATCTAACTTTGCTAAGTTAGTGAAATTCATCAATGCCATGTTGAGAAAAGGAAATGAAGTCAAATGGACACCAGAAGCTAGGAGTTATTTTGAGCAAATAAAGCAAGCATTGGTTGATTCCCCTGTTCTGATAAGTCCTCGTTACTCAAAGGAATTTCTGATTTTTTCCTTTGCCTCGGATCATACACTATTTGTTGTCCTTCTTCAGAAGAGTTCAGATGGTATGGAGTAGCCTATTTCCTTTTTCATTAGGGCCTTGAGAGATGTTGAAGTCGGGTATGATATAATGGAGAAGCAAGCTTATGCTTCAGTCAAAGATCTTAAGGCTTTCAGGGTGTATGTTCTTCATTCAAAAATCATTGCTTATGTTCCCTCAAGTTATGTTAAAGAAATTCTGATTTAGCCTGATATTGATGGGAAAAGAAGAAAATGGATTGCTAATATTTTAGAGTTTGATCTAGAGGTGAATCCCACTGAGCTGGTAAAAGATCAAGGATTGGCTAGGTTGATACCTGAGTCAAATTGTAAGGCATTCAGAGTGAATTTCATGGGTACTAACTATGTAAATCAACAGTTTGAAAATTAGAACAACAGCCTGCAAATTAACTCAAAGTTGGCATAATGGAGCTGGTACAAGGACATCATCTATTTCTTACAGAATTTGCAGCCTCCTGGTGGACTTGAGAAGATTAAGGTAAGAGATTTGAAGCTTAAGGCAGCCAAGTATTGTATTTTTTATCAGATTTTATATTGGAAGGATCCTTCTACGATTCTATTAAGATGTTTAGATCCTGAGGAGGCAAAAAAAATTATGATTGGATTTCATGGGATTTTATGTGGAGGTCATAACTTTTGGAGAACCACATCATACAAGATACTCAAAGTTGGGTATTTCTGGCCTAACTTATTCATTATTGTGTGCGCAAAGATCAGAACACGTGACAAATGCCATAAATTCTCAAGTAAACAGAAGCTCAAGTCTTTTCCTCTGAAACCCATTTTGGTATCTGGTCCTTTCTAGCAGTAGAGATTAGATTTTATTGGATAAATTCATCCATCCTCAATTGGTTAGCACCATTGGATTCTGACTGCTACAGATTACTTTACTAAATGGATAGAGGCCATTCCTACCAGGAATGCAACACAGAAAGTAATCATTGGTTTCTTAGAAGATATTATGTCAAGATTTGGTTTCCCAAATAAAAATGTCACTAATAATGCAACACCCTTCAAAGTTGAGCCCCTGGTGAAGTTTTGTGAAAAATTTGGCATTCAAATTATCCATTCCACTCCATATTACCCTCAGGGTAATGGCTTAGTAGAGTCCTCCAACAAAATCTTATTGAATATCATCAAAAAGTTGTTGGAAAACAACAAGAAGTCATGGGATTCTAAGTTGAATTTTTCCCTTTGGGCAAACAAAGTAATCACCAAGAGGTTAATTGGTACCACACCATTTCAACTGGTTTATGGAACAAAAGTTGTTTTCCCTACTCAGTTAGCTTTACCTATGGAAAAATTTCTTCAAGATCAAGAAGGGGAACCAGATGACATGGTCAAAAGTATACATCAACTTGTGGAAGTTTAGCAAACCAGAGAGAAATCGTTTGACAAAGCAAAGAGTCATCAACAAAAAATTAAAGAAGGTGAAGAAAGAATATTTTCAGCTTGGAGACCTCGTGCTCAAGTGGGATGCCTAGAGGCAAGATAAAGGGAACCATGGTAAATTCTAAGATCTTTGGGTCGTTCCTTTTAATATTTTTGAAGTTTTTCACAATAATACTTTTAAGCTGCAAAATTTGGAGGATGCTAAAATTTCTGGTGGCCCGATTAGTGGGCATTTTCTCAAAAAATACTTTTTTCTAAAGCCATGGGTGGCTTAATTTTATTTTAAATACCAATGTGTTCATTTAGTTTTGTATTTTTAAATAATGACTCCTTTCCCAATGGATAAGGCACTGGAACTGCAATGTTCTTGGAGCCTCACAGGGAGGTCTCCATCCCTTGTGGAGATAGATGTTAGCACATAGGATGTATAGAGGTCAAAATCTTTCAAATTTTTTAAATTTGTTAGTTTAGTCACTGAAGGAGACCATTGGTCTTTGTCAGTCATATGGTCAGTCCTTCTTGTATGATTCATTCATTTAAGCTTCTAGGTTTGATTCATATGGTCAGGTTATTAAAGGTTTTTGAGTCATGTTTTATGTCAATAAATCATGGTTGTGATTTTACCTTGGGTCTAAAGGCTGATCAAAATATGCTTGCAAAGTATTGGTGTCATGATGGTGGTTGTCATCATTAGAAAAAGAGGGAAAGAATTGTTCATATCTATCTTTTTTAAAGATCATCATCAAGTGTTATGACCCAAACAAGTATGCAAAGGTCTTTAAAGATTTACCCAACCACCTAAAGTGCCTTGTCAACTGTCAAATCAAATGTGCTATAGACTTTCCTAAAATTTTGCAGCATTTCAAAATAGAGCATGTGCCAAATATTTTTATGATTATCATTTTGCAAAAGTCTCTAATGATGAACTCTATTTTTCAGTTCCATCACATCATCAAGTAGCTCTAAAGGGTCGTTTTCAAAGGGAGGGTTTATCATTTTCTATCTTCATTTCCTTTTGCAAAGAGTGTGTTGCAGACCGATAGATTCGTTGCGAACTAGTGCTACAGATTGGTCGATTCGCTATGAAATGGTGCTACAGACTGGTAGATTCGTTGTGAACTGGTGCTACCGACTGGTAGATTTGCTACGAATTGGCGTTGCAAACTGTTTCACTGCAAACTCTCTGAAGAGGTCGATGGTGGAATCTTAAAGGGATGATAGGCTTGGTTCTCTGCAGAAGGGAGTGGGATTTTTATGTCAGGTACTTGTTTCATGTTTATTCCTATTACCTAAAATCCTATTGTCAAAACCCTACTCATTGCAAACCCTAGTTGTTGCAAACTCCAATTTGTTGCAACTTGTGCTATGAATCATCTATTTTACATATTTGCTAAAACCCAAGCTAACCTTGCTTTCACTCGGGATTGAAAAACATCACCTCACTCAACATCAATATTCCTCTCCTTACCTGTGAAATTGTAAAGTTTTCTGAGGAAATCCTAGACTAAAATTCGTTGTTGCAAACTGAAAAATTGTGTTGCAAATCCTCTGGTTTACACAGTTGCTCGGAAATTTTTCTGTTGGAGGTTTCTTTTAGTTTTAGGTTGTTATCTTTACCTCCATTTCTCATCTTCAGTCTCTTTCAATTCCTGCACTATTGCTTTAAGCACAAATCCTTTTTCTAGCAAACCCCAATTCTTTCAAATTAAGGAGTAAACCCTAAGTTCATCAAGTTTTCATTACATTATCTAGTATAAACCATTATCAGAAGAAGGAGGGTTTAGACTAAGATATCATGGACAGTCAACAAGGTAAGAATATTCATAAAGGAGGAGAAATTGTAAGGGTCGAGCCCCATGACCTGAAGCTAATAAACTCAAATCCATTTTTTAGAGAGGCATTTCAGAGAGTGGGTTGCCTGAATTTTTGTGAGAAGATGCAGAGAGGACATCTTGATATTGCCAAGCATTTTGCACTCAATTTCAATGGGAAAAATAATAAAGATTTTACACTGGAGTTTAAGGTTTCAGAGTAGTCCATTTCTACAACCACAAAGATACCAGTTCATGGAGAAAGTTGGTTTAAGGCCATGACCCTGAATTCTACATTTTCTAAGGAATTATTAAAACCTGAATATCAAGAAGATAACCTATCCAAGGGACTGCTAAGAAATCATAAGCTGGAGTATTTTGATAAAATGCTCAAAGTCATTAAAAGTTATTTTACTTGTGAAGGTAGGTTTAATATGTTCTATCAATACCATATTAGACTATTAATGCACTTTATTGGAAAAGAACCCTTGAATCTACCTTTCTATCTGTTCAAAATCCTTGGGAAGATGTCAAATAGAGTTCAGGCCAAGTCTAAGTAGGTGGATACGAGTGTCTTTCATTTTGGTCTAATCAAAATGCTAGTGTTAGAAGAATTGAAGAAGACCAATATTGATTGGGATGCTTTCCTAGTTGCACCAGGATTTTAGCCAGATGTTGCTCATACACCACAATCAAAGAGACAAACACCTATCTTTGTTGAAAATATTGTGCATACAGAGTCCAGTAAAAAGAGGAAAATGGATAAAAAGGATAAGCCCTCTCAGTCTACTGATAAGATAAGTGAAGGTCCTTCACAACCTCCTGATGAAAAAACTTCTCCTGTGGCAGAGCCTTCACCTATAGAGACATCCTCTAGCAAATCAAGGAGTTTAAAGGGAAAGAAACTTGTATTTTCTCCACCTGTTGTTGTAGAAGTTGTTAAGCCTAGAAGACCACTCATAAGATCAACAACAAAGTAGCTTGTATCTTTGGAGGAGGGTGCATCCAGAGCACCGGCTCAACAAACAGTTAAAACTCGACCTCTTAAACAACCAATAGAAATCATTGAGATCAAGTATCCTTCTGATGAGAAGGATCCCACTTTCAAAAGGCTCAAGAGACAACTAAAAGATGTAAGGGTTGAGAATGAACAGTTGAAAAAGGAAAATTTGCATGCCAAGCATTCAGCTAAAGAAGACTATAGAGATGGGTGAAGAAACTATAAGAAAGGAAAATCGTTGGGTTAAGAGATCAATATCTCGGCATAGGCAAATGAAGAATGTGTACAGGCTTAATAGAGCTCATCAAGATGAAAACAGGAAGTTGAAGGAGGAAGTGCAACAGTTGAAGGAACAAATTTCAAAATAGAACTTGAATATGTTGGCTTGGGAATCCACTAGGAAAATAAGATGAAGCATCATCTCTGCATCAAAATTATCAGTTTTTCTATGGACTTTATATATTCATGCTTACAACCCTAAGGAGAATTTTTACATTTTTTTGTTATTATTATTCTCATATGATATTTTTGCAAGTCATTTTTGCGATTTAGAGGTTATAGCAGGCATCATCAAAGGTTTGAAGGATTTTTTCATAGTTTTGATATCAGATGATAGGTTTTGAGAGAAAAATGGAACCTACAAGAAAGTTCGCAACACATGTTGTTGAAAGCATTGTGAAATGCAAAAATTGGAATGGTTTGCAGCGCATACGTTACGAACCTGACAGTTACTTGGATTTCGATATGTAGGAGGGTTGCTAGCTATCAGATAAGTTTTGAGTTACTCCTCAAGCATCAATTAGGCATAACGGGATAATTATGCCTAAGATTTAGCTTCATTTAATCTCCATGCAATGGGTTGGTTACAGTTGTATTTAATACTGCCAACAACTTCCTGGAATATAGCATTTTGTTAGATTTTTTGTTGTTTTCCTATTGCCACACCTCTATAAGGAACATGATCCTATGTAGGAGCTAGGTGGCGAGTTCTAGGAAGATTTTGAATGTAATTTTCTATTTAAAGTGTAATGTAAATCCATTATCGGGTTTGAATGGTCATAGATTGAGACTCATATCTTTACTCTCATTTGTAAAGAATTTTCCAGATTGTGTGTATCACACTTAAGAATCTTGAATAGTTAAGGATTAATTTCTTCTCCTATTGTCATATCTGTGTTTCAATCTTACTTTGATGCTAGCTATTGATGAAGGATTTGTGCTAGTACTTGTTCATTAATGCAGTGAAAGATTTATTGTTTGTTTATTGGTGCAAGTGTTATCAAAGTACTCTCTTGTTGATTAGGAGGTTCCCACTTGATGATATTTCTATTGTATGTGTTTAAGAATTGCCCGATGTAACCTGATGCATGTATTTTACATTTTCTGCTAAGTCTTCCATCTTTCCATTGATATTCTAAATGTTGGTCAGAGTCTATTCAAGCCTTTCTTTCTGGTGTATATTTTGTGGAAGCTTTGGGTTGATGTTTTAAATTGATATTCTCACCCATTCGCTACACATTGAACTAAACTCTTATCTTTTACAAACCTACAAGTTTTCTTATGGGTATTAGGCTCACACCTACAGTAGTCTAGGTGAGACTTCTAGTACTAACAATATCCAATAAGAGAAGTATCACAAAAGTTATGATCATTTAATATTAGTTTCCTCAAAACCCTAAATACATAAAGGAACTCTTTGAACGTAAATTATTTTATTCAAAACCCTAGTTCTATCTTCAAAGATGTTGTTTATAGAAAAATATGACGGTCCTATTATTGATACATAAAAGAGATGAAGTCCTTCTAGTAAATATTTTGGAAAATCCATCTCCTTATTTTTTTTACAGGCGATGTGGCCATATGGTGGAATTTGCTTAACCATGACAAGATGAAGGAACTTTCAAATAAAGAATATAACAAAATATTTTTAGATAGGTGGTCTCATGTTGGGAATAAGGATAAAGAGAGCACCAAGGGTTTGTTTTCATGCACAAACTTCATATTACATGTTAATGGATGTATTCAATAGAAAAATGTTATCATGTCTATAAACCCTAGTAGAAAACATCATTTCTTCAATGTTAACTTGGCTAAAAGATTGCAAGTTCTCATAAAACATATTCAAAGCACACAGGTGGAGGATGAGAATGTTCAAATTTTTAAAGATTTGAATATTACCATGGATAAATATGTGTTGCATTCATATTTTCATGTTATATATGTATGATGTGGATATTTCTTTGGGATATCCTTGGATGGACTCAGTTGGTACAATTAATATTAATGTGCAAAATAAGTTTTTGAAGCTTTGATACAAGAAAAATAAAATTACATTGTAGGATATTTTCGTTACCAAGCAAGAAGGCCCCAAGGGGGCACTTGAAAAAGTCCTCGTAGGGAAACTAATTGCAGTACTTAATGACACATCAAATGAAGAGTTCAAGGTTGAATCAGAACAAGAGCCTACAAAAGCACTTGAAGGAAGTCCCCAAGAATGGCATAAAAATGAAGAAGAAGCTAAGACGCTAAATGACACAAAGGAACCATACGATGAAGAGTCAAAGAAAGAAGAACTAATAGATAAGGTTGATGTATATCACCACCCACACCACCTGGAGAAACAATAGTCATGAAGCCAAAAGCATGAGCATCAACAAAGTTACTATGGATCAACATGGAACCAGAAAGGCACCGAGTATCAAGACTCATGGAGGACTAAAAGAAATGCATGGAGATATCAAAGTAGCATAGCGAATACATGGAACCCAAGGAGCAAAAAAAATCATAATCAAGGAGGAAATTGTCCACAGTTGGACCCTATGTCTACATTTCACTAGGATGGATGGATGCTCATGCATGGTACCAGTTGGCTACATTGTGTCACAACTCATATTGTATGGATTATTCCCATGTTTTAGAGATGAAACATGTGAAAGGGGGTGGAATGTAATGTACATAGGGATGATAATATGGGGTACCTAGGGAGGTACCCAAGGGGATATATAATGAATGTAATGCGACCATAATCATGGAATAGGCCCACTAGGTAGTTAGAGGAAATAATATAACAATAAAGGGTAGTTGGCATAGACCCCTACGAATACTCATGAGAAAGTACAAATAAACATGGGTATCATTGTATTGGATATGTTCTATGTATTGTTTTGTAGAAAGCATGGATCATGTGGCGATTCCTTCCATAAGGAGGATATTATGGTGTTACCTTACCTTAAGGGTTCTCTCTATATTATTGTGTCTAGTATTGTGTATATTGCATTTGATATTTTTGAAGTTTAAGGGTTTATTATTGGAGTTAAGTGTTATATTCTCTCTTATATCTATCAAGTTTGACTAGACTAAGTTCTTCACTACCAAGATCTTTGTGTTAGAGTACACCAAACAAATCACTGAGGTTTAGGAACTCCATTTCTTGAATTCCAAGAAGAAAATCCATGTGAACTATCTCATTTTCGTGGGAGGTTATGATGTTATGGAGAAGAAAGATGTCAATCAAGTTATTCAAATCTTGGAGAAGATGAGTTTCCCCTGGGATAAGCCACAAATATATGATTTTACAATTTGCTATGATATTCAAGAAGGGAAAACAAAAGATAGGGGCCAATTATCATGAAAAGAGGCCCTTATAGAAAAGGCTAGAAAATAAGAACCCTTGGATGAAAGTAAATTCCATTTTGGAGGTAGATGCAAACCCTGCCAAGATTGTAGGTGAATTCATTCTTGGACCTCAACCTAATGAGATAGAAATGCCAGTGCACTACACTTTTTACATGCCCAATGGTTCTATGGTTCCCAAATATGAGATGAAGTTCACTTCCCTAACTAAAGTAAGTAGAAAGGAGGTACATGAATACAAATTTCAGTAGGTAGAAGATCCAAGCATGGTGGAGAATGAGGTTATATCTCATTGTTGAAAATATTCCTTATGGATAAATACCTGAGTATGGGACATTATCCAAGATTTATGATGTTTCCTAGGTGGATGAGAATGATAAAGGTGACGATAGTGGTGATGATGAAGAGGAGAAAGGAGAGGCAACGAGAGAAAAAAATCCCATGAATTGGTATCAACAAAGAAAAAATCAAGGGGAGGAATTATCCACTAAAGAAAACATTATACTTTCCCCAGAAGAAGCCCCAAAATATAAGAAATTCATGCTTGTCCTACAATATATGGGATTCAAGGGAACTTGAGGACTGTGGAAAGATGATAGGCCATAACTAAGCCCATTAATATAGAACAAAAACCCCAAACCCAAGGATTGGGGCCAGGAGATGACTGTGATTCTCCCTTTACTAAGGAAGAGGACCTATATTCTACCTGTGTTCCCCCTCTAGACTAAACAATTGAATATGAGAAGATGGTGTAGGTATTATCCCAATGAATTCCTCCCAAGCACCCCAATCTACCTACTTTTCCTCAATGGCAGCAAAGATAGGAAAAACTCGACACAAGTAGGGGATGGAAAATGGGAAGTGGAAGAGGAGAAGAAGAAAGGAGAGTGAGAGGATTAAAAAGAGCCAAAAGAAGAAGAATAAATGAAGGTAGAACTAGAAGCGAAAAATATAGTAGAGAAGAAAAGAGTTGTAGAGGAAATTTATTAGAAAGTAGAGGAAGAGAAGAAGGAAACATAGGAGAAAAGAGCTACAAAGGAAGCTACTCATAAAGTAGAGGAATATAAGAGAATAATATAATATAAGGCTACCAATGACAAGACAAGAAAGAAGGAAAATGGGCAAGAGGATGCTGAGAATAAGAAATCCATAATAGAGAAATCAAGAGCCAAAATTAAAGAAGAAGTTTAAAAGTCTATGTTTGAATACAACATCCCTCAAGAGGTTGGAGGATATGTTTATTATATCCCAATTTTCACTTCCCCCTCATAATTCTCCAGCATTTTCTCCCTAGCTATACCATGAGGAGTGCCTAGTATGCTAAATGTTAACACCTCACATAACACCATTCAACAACCCTAGTTTTTGGACATGGTTCAACCCTTGGATTGTTGTGACACTCTCAATATATTGAGATTAGAAAAGGAGAGGAGGAAAAAAAACAAGGATATTGACTACCTTGGGTTCTCTATATTCCATTTCCCAACCAGAACTCCTCGTTACATATCATGACAAGTTAGTTCAGTACATCATAACTACCCTAGAGCCCCTAGTAAAAAAATTATATTTAGAAATGGGACCTCATGACCAGAGAGCTTTTCAAGTCACATTTTAAACAATTGATTTGCCTCCTAAAGATAATATTCTAATGGAAAAAATCTCCAGTAGTGTGGTGTACAATGAGTATGTGAGGGATACCCATTTCAATGAGTCTTTCAAAAAGAAGTATGACATTGTAATTACTCAAAATTGCTTCTTGACTACCAAAGTGTAGGCCATGGAGGTAGAGAAAGAAGAACTGCAAACTAGACTAGACTCCTTAGGGAGGGATTTGTAGGAAAACACTAAAGTTATATCCCTCCTTAAGGAGAAGGATGCAAGGATGCAAGGATCAAAGACATAGAGAGTAGTTAAATGGCCCATGTATGCCCTTTAACATAGTATATGGATGAGGAAAAACAACAATTGAATAATGAAGTCAATTTCCTCACAAGTGAAAACGTTGTCTTTAATGCTAAGAGCCATACCATGGAGGAGAGGAGAGGAGAATTCCAAGTTGAGAAGAGTAAGGAAAAAAAATATGTCCTCACATCTAGATGAGGAAAAATTAAAGGGTTAATAATATATAGTACAAAATCACCCAAGTGAGAATAAATAGGGGTGTTTCCTTTAATGATGGAATTTCTAGGCCTATGAATGAAATTGGAGTGTAGCTTCATTAGAGAGTCTAGAAAATAATCAAATAAGTGGAGGATTAGAAGGAAGATCATCAATATTAATTTCTACAAGCCACCAAAACCTAGCCAATGAAAGGAAAGAGGGTATGGAAAAGTATGGGAAAAGCTAGAAGAATCTCAGAAGAAATGGCATGAGGAAAATAAGCAAGTGGCAATATTGATAGAGGAAATATATTCTTGGAGAACAAGGTATGAAGAAATATTGGTAGAGGCCACACTATTGGTTACAATGAAAACCATGAAAAACACAGTTTGGTGCTACGTGGTTGATGGCATCCCAAAAAATAAGAGATCACATGCAATAATACCAAGAGTTGATGGATTAAAAAGAAGGTAAGAAAATATCTATATGAGATAAGGGAAGAGGTGGTGCGCAAGGATAGGGTGACAAGAATGGTTGACCAAGTCCTCAAAAATATCCCAATTCAAGCCTTAGAGTTACTAGGGGTTATGGATTAGACATATATCTCTATGGACATCAACACCTATACCAACAAATTTAAGACATGGAATATCACTGATAGAAAAGCCTCGACAACAGATATTACTATTAGAAACTTCATATTTTACATGGAATCTATGATTAATCATGGCCTTCCATGTCCATAGGATGACCAACTAAGGCTCCATTCTCCATATAAGTACAAAGGGTTTCTACAAACAATAATGGGTGGACTAAAAAATGTGACAAACAAAGGGACTATTCCCTCACCCCAAGAAGTGTACAATCAAATACATCGATCAATCACCACCTATACCCTCATTACACAACTTATTTTCTCCTTGGGTCCCATTGATTATATGGAGAAAATCGAGCTAGATAAGTCTTTCTGAATTTTGAGAGGTGGAAAGATAGTTAGTAAGTAAGGATGGTGACTACTTAACATCATATATGATTATGCCACAAAGGACACCCATTGAGGAGCATCATAGGAAATTCCCCCTCTTGCTCAAATTCCACCTAAACAGTAGGTGCCTTCTTAGCCACTTGCAACAACAGCCTCAACATAGGAAAATCCACCTTCCCAAACTAAAAAGGGAAGTGTTTCTACAAAGAAGAAACCAAAATAGTAAAACAATCATTTTCAATATTCTCTCACATGTATCCCTAATTTTGCAAGACTAAGATAGAGTGGTGGCTTCTAAGTGGGAATTAAGCCCTAAGAAAAAAATGACGAATCAACAATGGCAATAATCCCATCAATATCTATATAAGAAACCCTCAGGAACATAACAAAGGATCAAGATTTTGATACTACCAAGCTGCTCAATTTCTAAGAGAGTTATGCCCTATCATTTTGTATTGTTTCATTAACCCCATGTTGGGAGGATCAATCACATGTTTCTATATTATTTTGATTCTCTTCCTTTTCTTCTCTACAAGCATTATTGTAAGCTCTGGATTTTGGAAAGAAGCAATAAAGGGCCTATTGTCAAGTTTGAATTTCCTTATGCAATCAATAGGGATTCTCCCAATGAAGGGTCCTAATTATACCTTACACTATTTTGAATAGGGAATCAATCCAACTTATGGTCCAACAACCTTTAAATAGTTTTGAGTGGTTTTACCGGTAGCGACCCATTCCACCATTTAGGTTTTTTGGGATGCAATAAATGAAATGTAGCTAATCTAATATGAAAAGCGCATAATGATGCCCAAGGTAAACTAACAAAACCAATGATGTAAACATAGCACCAAAGATATCAATCCTTTCTATCTTTAGTAAAAGTTACTAACAAAATAAAATAAAAAATTTAAATAACCAGTTGCATCAAAAATGAAAAACTGACTACAATACTATGCTTATGGCTATAGACAAACAATTTATGAGATAAACAAAATAAATTTTCTCATACATGAAAAAAGTCTACACTATAAAAGAAAATGACTACACCATTCCAAAACATAGTAGACTAGCATAAATAGTTCTACAAATCATAAGTTTCAAAAATGAAGTCTATTTCCAAATGGCTTGGCTAGTGGTGGCTTCTCATTCATTACTTTTCTAAAGTAGTTTTCAAAATTGTTGAAGAAAAAATCCTTTGTACAACCAAATTAATATTATTTATAGAAAAGAAGAAGGGCGGGGTTCATCATCTTGATACATTTGGTTGATTGTTTATTTCCCATTCCTTCTTGTTGGATTTCTTAGTTGAATTGTCATTTTCCCCTAATTGAGGATTGGACCCTTTTTTTCTATTCAGATCCCCTTCTTAGTTGTTTAGATCTCCTCCTCTAGAAGATTGCCCCACTTGTCTTGAGGAAGCTTCATCTCTTTTTTCTCTCCATCTCCTTACATACAATCCATGCCTCAAAATTTTGATTCAGTGAATCTCTTTGGGAAAAATGATGTATTTTCAAAGGGGCCTTATAAGATGCAATACTTTGCCTCCTTCTTTTTTCAAATTTCTTCATCTTAGGTAGCAAAGTTTTGATTAATGTCATGACTTTAGTTGAAGCATCAATGAAATTTTGAATGGTTGCTTCATTCATTTCAAATAGAGAGCTAACATATTTTCTTCTTGAGTTGAGGTAATCTTTCGGGTCATTAGATACCTTCACCAATGGAAGGAAATTTTCTTTTGGCCCAAAATATGGAAAATGGCAATTGTTTGCCATATTCTCTATAAACTGCCACAACAAAGAAAATTTTGTTACCTTATGTGTAACCCCCTTGAGAGCATTGTGAGGTGCATGTCTCTAGTATCTCAGGCCAAAATCGATCTATTCAAATGCTTCAGAGGTGAAAATAGGAATTTATGTAAGGATTTCCTCTAAGGAGGACTGCCAATCCCTCACTTTATCAAAATGCAATTGAGCTTGTTGATAAGAAAGTTCCTATATTTGAATATGAGTCATGACACCATCAATATCTCAACCATGGGCTTGCACATGTCGGGCTTTGTCATAGAACTAGCTTTTCCATTGTTCAATTCATCTTATATCTTGGAAGCATAGTCAATAAAATTCGACACTTGATACTCACTAGTATGTAATAATTGACTTAACTTTTCAATAAGTTGATTTTTCTTTCATATTCTTTCATATTCTTTCATCTTCTTCTCCAAATCCATATATTTATGAACATTGGCTCTAGCAATAGTTAAACCGAAAGAAGCAGAGGAAACCAAACTCATATTTCTTGTATCCATCATCACAATTTCAATGGTCAATATCATTCATAATCTAAGTTGATTTTCCTTATTTTATGTTTTTTCCTTATTACTTGATTCCTCTTTCTATTGAATGAAAACAATTCTAGAAGAGCAACTTCATCTACTAAAGTTGGAATAGGGTCATCACCTCCTACAACCATGCTTGGACCAAAGGTACTGACAAAGGTTTGAGTAGTGAAGACTTCTTCCATTTGTGAAGAATCTTGTTGCTTCATGTTCCTTTTAGTGACATTCATCTGTTGTGCTAGCTCATTTACTTCTTGTATGGCCTCTTCTACTCCAATATCATCTTGATTTTTTTCCTTTACAGATCTTCTTCTATTCACATGTTCTCCTCATCTCTTGCTTCATCTTGTTTTCTTTCTAACTATTGTAGCTTTATTTTTCTACTTCAACTTCAACTTTCAACTTCTCAACCTCTCCATCAACTTTGGCCTTCATCTCTACTTATTCTTTTATTTGCTTTGCTTCTACATCCTCTTTTGATTTTATTTATGCTTTGCCTTCTTTGTTGTCCATTTAGCTCTAATTTTAGCATCTAATCCTTTTTTATTTTTCAATTCCTCTTTATTGGTAGATTTTATTTATGCTTCTTTTCTTTTGGCCTCAATTTCTACTCTGGCCTTCTCTAATGCCTCAAGTCTTATTTTATCTTGAAGAGATTTTCTCTCAACAACATCCCTTTTAGTTTCCTCCGTTCTTCTCTCTTTCTCTTCAATAATAACTTGCAAATTATTTAAAACCTCTTCATAAGTCAATTCGTTTTTAGCCTCATTCTCTTCATGTTGGTAGGGGAAGGAGATATTCATCTCAAATCTATGTTTTGCAATAATCTCTAAGGGATAATACATTTGATTTCTTTCCAACTTAAAATGATATTCTTCAATGTTTTCTCCTTCCATCCTGGCCTAAGTGGAATCTATTAGCATGTACATGCCTATATACATTGGATAGGTTGGGCTCAACTTCATTTGGTGTCTGATTAGGAAGGCATTAAAACCATGTAGAGTTTTTTGGTACCCAATTTCTTGAATGATTAAACCATTTGGAACATGGACTATAATCATATGAGGTGCTTGTGTAAGACCATAAATCTTCATATATGTAAAGTATTCATCTAGGTACCGATCTCCATTTTCTTTCAACACTTTTATAGCTTATGGAGATATTCTTGGGAAAGGTTTTAAAAAATAATCTCATACAATGGTGCCATGAAGCCATCACAGATAATTACAAACTAAAATTTGTACATATTCTTCCATAAATCTTCAAAATGTACATGAACAAGAAGTTATTCTAGGGACCAAGACCGACCCTACCCCATGGATGTGTTGGAAGCACAAATCACATCTAACAGGTAAGAGGACATGTAAAAATTTTGGATTCCTGAGAAATCATCTGATTGAGTCTTACCAATGGCTTATGCAAGTGAGTTGGAAATGATAGAACCCGGTTAAAAGAAGTTTTTCCTCCTTCGTTGATCTCATACATCATTGCCACTTAGCCTATCCTCACATGAGTTGAATCTTTTTCTCCATAAATTCTGCTAACCAATTGGGGTTTCCATGTGTATATTGACCTAAGGTGTATGGCAGGGAAAGGATTTCTACTTAATTATTTGAAATTCCTCTCTTCCTCATACCAATTAGCTAGGATGTCATAGCAATTACGATCACGTGTAAAAATTCTCAACCACTTGTTAGTGAAATATATTTCAACCTTTGACAACTTATAATACGCTTCGATATATGTTGATGTGAATGATACAACATGCTTTCCCTGATCATTCAAAATTATCTTGGTGTTAACCTTTGTATTTTGTATCAGGTACCTAATCCCTTCTACACAAGGCATCACTAAAGATCTGGTTATTGCATTGTGTATGAAGGATTTCCTTAAATTATATGCTATAGTGAGCTCTTCTTCTTCTCTTTCATCCAAGTCCTCATCATCATTGAGCCCTTTCCCACATTTGATCAGTTGAAACAATTCATTGTATGTGTGGGAACCATCAAACCTAATAGTGTATGAAGTGTTTGCATAAATAGGCAATTTGGTATGTTTAGCACCTTGAGCTTCCATGATTGGTTGTTTTCCCTTGGCAGATCTTTTATTCCTTTTAATTGATGATTCTATTGTTGTGGGGGTATGCTTTCTTGCTAGTGTTGTTTCCTTAGTAACTTTTATGATCTCAATTTGATCCTTCGGTTAGCTTGCAATTGGTTTCTCCTGTGCACCTTTCTTCCTCCTACCATATCCTTTGGTAGCCATGTATAAATACATGTACGTTAGCGCAACACATAAATAGGGCATGTGAGTTTTGACTAAAAAATTAAACACGTTAATAGCTACCTTCTAGCAATTTGAAATGGAAAGCAACTTGACGAGTGGTGATATTGATACTACCTTAAGGTGCATGTTGTCATAGTAGAGATTTGGATTTTAGTTGGGATTTAAAGTTTGAACCTAGGTTTCTTAAAATCAATTCACAAGGGGGAAACAGGAAATTATAGCTCATGCAAGTACCTTGCTTAATCAAGAATGATTTTCAAGGGTTAAAAATTGATTCACTCTATTGAAGGTTGCTAACTAAATTCAAACTAAGGAGAATTCAAATGCATATGAATATCACCATAGGTTAAAACAAAAAATACAACCACTTAGTTCATTTAAAACAAAAATTAACAATAAAATAAGAGCATTTCATAATCAAGTACCTGGTTAGAAAATATGATAGAAAGGTGACATTTTCTAAGCTATAATATTATTGAGTTTACTTAGAAATTTCAAGCTTTAAGAGGGGAGACCAATCATTGCTTCAACGCATAGACTATTCCAACATATGAGCTTGGCATTCGACTTCAAACTTTTAAATCAAAAGACCAAAAGGTAATCTTGCATTTACTTTTGAGTTCGAAAGGTGGTGATTCGAGTTGTGGCACCATCGAATTGAGTTGAGACAAGACGTTATTTAAAAGCATGTTAATGCATAAGTGACATATATACATTAAGAATTCAATTCAATCTTTTAAAATATTTCACACATGTAAATAGTTGGAAATAAAAGGGGGGCTTGACCTAAGAATTGAGGTTGATTAGAAAAATCACAACCTTGACTCATTATTTTTTTTGATGAGGGAAGTCCCAATTTGGCCATCGGGATCAATCATGGAATCAGAGAAAGGGTTTGTGTAGAGGAGGACCAATTTTGAAAATCTCGCCTATCACAATTGAATTTAGAAATTTTTTGAAAGCAAGGATTTATGTTTAGGAGAAAAAGTTCAAAGGTTGCAATGAGACGCCAAAGAAAATCCAAGAAGCGAACAAAGAGATAGTGGGAAAAGAGGTCGTCTTAAAAATGAGGACCCATTGTCACTATCTTTGGAGAGGGAAGGCTCGATTGGAAAAATCAGACTGATCATTGAATTGGACCAAGGTTGAAGAAATTTGGTGACGGGAGGGCCCAATTCAAAGGTTTTTGGACCAATTAAAGAATAAGGATTTCGAAGGTATAGTTCAAAGCTATGAAAAAAAGATGAAATAAAACTCAAAATCATCGAACAAAAATAAGAATTTGTATAGTTTGCATTAGAGAAATTTTGAGGTAAAAAAATGGAGCTAAAAGCAAAAAATGTTCTATCAACATCAACTATAAAAGAACCAATATGATTCAAAATGATGATGTAAACCATAAGGGTAAAGAGTTTTGGAGGTAAAGAAAGAAAACTATTTTTTTTTATCGTATTTTCGACTTATCTCCTTATAAGTTTTCTCAAATTCAAGTGTAAGCATTATTTGGATGCGGAATTAAATTCCACATCCAACAAGGATCCACTATCCATACTTTTGATCAATCCATAATAAGATAATTGGAAACACATAAAAAGACAAACACATTAAAAAAAAACATGTTTCTTTGAAATCTGATCTATTAGAAATATGCAAAATAAGTACTCATTGAATGCAAAATTTAATTCAACAAAAAAAAATTAAAACACCATATTAAAGTTTCCATAATTCAACAAATAAATTTTTAGAATATCATCTATATCATAACTAAGTGGAATTTGGTTTTCTCAATTAGTTTAGACATAAAACTATGATTATCATCGTAGCATTAACATATAAATATAGAAAAATAGAATTGTTCCCTCCTTTTCACTTATAATAATTAAAATAAAAAATTATGACATTGTCTCAAGTTAAACAAGTAATACTTCATGAATCCCTTACATATTCTCCATGGCTTTCTCTTGGGAGCGACGTCGATGCACAAGGTTAGTAATCCTATATATCTTATCCTTCTTTCTTTCAATTTCTTTCTCTACCTTAGGTGGACGAATGAATTAAATATAATGAGATTGCAGTTATTCGTGGAAGAAGTAATGGAGATAGTGGAATTAAATTCTTTGAGAAGAAGTAATGGAGATAGTTGTTGGTTTTCTTGGAGTAATATGTCAATAAAACAGTGTAAATTATTGACTCGACTTCCTAATTAATTTTTTTACGAATCAATTTTAGGATTGGATGTTTATGTTGTAGCTATAGTTATCATTATAGATCCATCTTAAATCTGAATTTATCAAACAAACATTGAAAGGGATCAAATTCTTAATATGTAAATTTTAATTTATATCTTGTTATCTAAATATATATGTAAATAGTTATTTAATTTTTTTAAGGCTAGTGTGACAACATCTCCCTCATACTGGACTCACCTAGCTACTCTAGTGTCGCTATTTTAGTGTTATGAGAACATTTAGAAAAACTAACATAGGAAATCTTAGAAAGATTAAAAATATTTCATAAGCTAAATTTTATCAATGTTATTTATTGATGTATATAATAAAAAAAATATCGAAGAAATACTTATCATTCCCATTGACAACGGTGATCTGCGTGATCTTCTTCCTTTTCTTCCTCATTTCAACACCAAGGGCATTCTCAACTTTTATGTGCAGGTCAATTGTTAGGGTAATTGTTATTAGTAATAAAAAATAAACCTAAGTGACGCAAGGATAGTTGTTTGCAAAGCTTTTATTTATTTGAATCACAATAAAATTATTATTAAGATTTGTTTATATTTCAAAATATTAAATGAAAAATTGCACTAATAACCAATCATAAAGAACTCATTGTAATTTAGAAAAATAGTTAGAATTGCATATTTCAGTGGGTGTGATTGCATGTAACAAGTGTCTTGAGGTTTTTGAGGATGTTGAATTGATTTATGCATTCAAAAACACTATTTATGTAAAATTGAGATTTGACTAACAATAATGTTGTATAACTCTGATAATAATCATAAAAAATAAATATAAAATATAAAACATTTAAACTACACCTAAATTTTTCAATCTCAATTAATTTAATTGGGTGAGGATCAAACTCACCATCTCGTTGTTATTCATTATTTGTTGGAACCACTTTATTCGGGAAGTGTGGACAAAGAAAGGTGACTTCCTTGAAAGGCAGGAAGTTGGGTTGGTTGGGTAAAGATAAGACTTTGAGATGAAGACATTATTTTTATAAATATAATTTTTATATAATGTATTATATAATTTTGGAAATAAATTGTGTAAGGAGTTTTTGAAACGTCCAACATTTCTACTAGACACTTCACCCATCATCAAGAACTCTTGAAGCAATAATGAGTGGAGTGTCCACTCTAAGAGTTGGACATTTCAAAATTCCTTACACGATTTATTTCCAAAATTACAAACAACATGTATTATATTAATTAATTAATTAATTTTAATAATAATGAATAAATGTGTATTAAAGAATGGTTGTGGTGGAATTATATAACTTTGTAATTAAAAAATAAAGGAAAAGGTATCTAACTCTAAAATCAAAACTAACTTTATGCATATTAACTAACTAAAGTGTATTTTAATATGACAAAGTATATTGTTTTACATATTATTCTAAAACTAATCACAATTTGCAAAATATGATAAAATTAAAACAAATTAAAATGTTGACCAACCAAAGAGTCTTCCACCAAGTTTGATGGTTTCTGTGATTTCCTATCACTACTTCTACCAAGGTGTCTTCTTGTTTGATTTCATGAAGCATGGTAGTTCAATCCACTAGGATCCTGCGATTGATTGCCTTGCTACACAATACACAACGACTATTCAATGTTCTCAACCCTGGGTGCCATCTCCTTGAGTTATTCTATGATTGTCAAATATTTTTCTTCATGGGCTTGCATGTAAGTCTTCAAGCCTTTCTCCATTTATCCTAGAGCGCAAATTTGAATTGTTGTCTCGACTATATGCCTCATCTGCTCTTGGGATTCGATTTGCAAGGTGTTATCCCACATTAAATGCCAACCACTTCAATGCAGGTTAGCCCTAGTCACATCCCTCTACAACTCTGCAAGTCCCTTCTCAAAGATCTTCAAATGTTTCTAGACCTTGACCAACTCGCACAATGTACAATGCATGTTCTACATTGTGCCATAACCACAAGAAACACTACCAAAGTAAAGGCTCCTTTCACCACTCTGTGTATAAGCACATGCCCCTACCATGAACCCACATTGAAACAATATCAACTAAAGATTTATCATTGGGGCTATACTATAGTCGACCACAAGAGCCAAACCCTCCCACATCGAGTCTAAGGTCCATGCATCAACCTAAATATCAACTCCACTACTATCAAAATGTCGTACAATAAAGAGGATATGGAAGAGAATTTTAACTCTCATCTTCATTCCATGCATCTGTTTCCTTACATTATTCTAAATTTAATTTATAATAAATTCAAGGGAGGAGCATAAAATAAATGTTTCACATTTATATCTAACCTTCTTTCTTCCAAATCTTATTGTCCCAATGGTTAGTTCAAATGGTCGATCTCTCCCAGTGACCAGTTGGGAGGTCACAGATTCAACTCTCTTGATCCTCTTGGGATTAGACTCTGTAATCAAGGTCAATGATTTACCACGTTTACCATCCACAGAATGTGGAGAAGTGCTCACAGGGTTTGAACTCAAAGTAAAATACCATATCCAATATTATTGAATAAACATTCGAGGTAAGAACTTATGATGGTTGAATCTCCAACCATTATGATTTACTTGATCCCATAATCCTTATTTGATATACTTTCTAGCCAGCTTTTGGATAAATATTGCTGAAAAATATAACTGGAAAAATGCCAAAACATAGATTGTTTAACCTATGTTCTAATCTTTTGTTTCATTGTTAAAGGCTGCTCCCACCTCATTGCAAGATGAGAGCAAGTAAAGTTGTTCTCTTGTATGCACAGACAATATAAATTTGCAAGAAATCATTATTTTTTGTTGTTTAAAATTCATTTATGAGTGTAGAAATGGATTCAGCCTGCTGAAAAACTGCTGAAAAACCCTTAAGAAAATAATCACTTAAATCTGTGGATCTAACAATTTCTGGCCAAAAACTATAACCTGCACAGAATCATTTAATAGAACGTTTACACTTGTTAATTTATCAATAGCATTTAGCATTGTCCATGGTAAACCAAACAAAAATTAAAAAGATTATGAAATCCTAAAAATGCAATACAAATCCACCTGTGCGAACAGCGTAGTTTGATTCATGGGTGACTCGACTTCGACTTCGACTTCAGGAATGCCATGAACAGAACCATTTGCCTACTTACATCCCATACCCATAACCGCAGATACCCACACATATTCAACGCGGCCGCTGTGTATTCTCACTTTTGCAATCGAAGGCAGAAGCATAAATTCCTTCTTACAGGACTCAGCCATAGCCAAGTCCCTTTCAGCACCGCGGTAGAAAATACAGCGGTGAAGTTGGTCGCTGAGAGTCCTGGTGCCATAGATTTGGAGGTGAACAAACAGTGCGAGGAAGTAAGGTTGAAGGAAGCATTGCCCATTTTGCCATGGATTCAGCTGGGCGTCGAGACCTGCGTTCGGCTCTTGCAGGAATGTACGAATGCAGGGACTCTGGCGAAGGGAAAGCTGATTCATACCCACATGATCAAGGCTGCTTTTCGCCCGGACATTTCTCTGGGAAACCATCTTGCCAACATGTATGCCAAGTGCCGTTGTTTGGAGGATGCACGCCAAGTGTTTGAAAAAATGCCTATGCGAAATGTTGTCTCTTGGAATATGATGATCTCAGGATATGCCAGGTGTGGGAGCGCAGGCTGGGCAGGCGGTTTGTTTGCAAAATTTACTAAAGGAGAAGGTGATTCCTGCAACGGCCAAGTTGAGTCCTTGAAGCTTTTTGGCCGAATGCAACGAGATGGTAGGAAGCCAGATAGGATTACGTTTGCTAGTGTCCTCGGCGCGTGTACTGTTTTAAAGGACATGGAGCAGGGCGCGCAGGTGCATTGCCTGATCGTCAAGAGTGGATTTGAGTCCAATGTTTTTGTGGGGAGTGCCCTTGTTGACATGTATGCTAAATGTGGGAGTTTAGAGGATTCACGCCAAGTGTTTGATAAAATGTCTAACAGAGATGTTGTGTTATGGAATGTGATCATTGCTGGCTATGCGCAGAATGGTTATGTTGAAGAAGCTTTGAAGCTCTTTTCAGAGATGGAATGGGTTGGCACAATGCCGGATGAGTTCACCTTTGGAAGTCTTCTCAGTGCATGCGGCAGCCTTTCCGCTCTGGATCAGGGTAAGCAAGTCCATGTCCATCTTATTAGGAATGGGTTTGAGTTTAGCGTGTTTGTGGGGAGTGCCCTTGTTGACATGTATGCCAAATGCACAAGCATAGATGATGCAGGGAGAGTTTTCAGTATGATGCCTGAAAGGAATGCTGTCTCATGGACCGTTATAATTGTAGGCTATGGTCAAAATGGGCTCGGTGAGGAGGCCCTTAAACACTTTTGCCAAATGCAAATGGAAGGAGTGAAGCCAGATCAATTGACTTATGCCAGCATTTTAAGCGCATGTGCAAACATGGCTGCTTTGAAAGAAGGTAGACAGGTTCATGTCCACATGATGAAGAGTGGTTTTGAGTCACATCTCTCTGTGGGAAATGCCCTTATTACTACTTATGCCAAATGTGGAAATATAATGGATGCCCATTTAGTGTTTGATGATATGCCTGAGCAAGATGTGGTTTCCTGGACTGCAATGATTGGAGGGTATGCCTATCATGGGCATGGGAAGGAAGCCCTCCAACTCTTCGAACAGATGCTTCAGACAGGCATGAAGCCAGACCATATTACATTTTTAGGTGTCCTTTCTGCATGCAGTCATTCAGGCTTAGTGGATGAAGGTTATCGATATTTTGATTCAATGACTCAAGATCATTGCATTCAGCCCAGAGCAGACCATTATGCTTGCATGATTGATCTTCTCGGCCGTGCTGGCCGTCTAGTTGAGGCGGATTACCTTATTAAAAACATGCCATTTGAACCAAATGCAAGTGTATGGGGAGCATTGCTTGCTGCTTGTAGAATTCATAATAACATGGAACTGGGAAGACTTGCAGCAGAGTGCCTTTTTAAGTTGGAACCACAAAATGCTGCAAATTATGTGCTGATGTCAAACATCTATGCTTCATCTGGCAAATGGGATGATGTTGCTAAAGTCAGAAAAATGATGAAAGACAGGGGAATAAGAAAAATTCCAGGTTGCAGCTGGACTGAAGCAAAGAATAGGGTGCATGCATTTATTGTAGGAGACAGATCTCATCCGCAAGTAGAAGAGATTTATGCAATGCTGGAGACACTATCTGGGCAGATTAAGAAAGCAGGGTATGTGCCTGACACAAACTTTGTTTTGCATGATGTGGAGGATGAATATAAGGATGACTTTCTGAGCTATCATAGTGAAAAGCTAGCAATAGCTTTTGGTCTTATCAGCACACCCAGCGGGATTCCAATCAGAATTGTCAAGAATCTTCGTGTCTGTGGTGACTGCCACACTGCCATTAAGTTCATTTCAAAAATTGTAGAACGAGAAATTGTTGTTAGGGATGCCAACCGTTTCCATCATTTTAAGGATGGACTGTGCTCTTGTGGAGATTATTGGTGAGCTAAGTTTTATTATGAACATTATTACAGTGTTATCATATCTCTGTCATGCAGAAAGAAGGCATAGTAGTTTTCGTGCAATGCCATGCACGGATTTTCATGTATTAGTTTTTGATAAAAATGAAAAAATATTAAGAATTCTTTGATGCCTGCTCACATAGACTGAGAAAATTGTTGTATGCACTCTGTCACGTGCTACAAGTCTTGGAACATAAACTGGCAAGCATTTTGCCATTATATGGACCTGGGAAATCATATATTGTTTTTCAGAATAGAGGAAGTCAAAGGTGTTGAAAAGGGAAATCAAAGTAGAATTGAGACTCCTACAAAAGAGAAATTTCAAATCAGCATGAATTTATCCTTCAAGAATTGTTTGCCCAATGTCACTAGGAACAACTTGAAAACAACAATAAGAGAATGTCCAAAACATGGGTTGTAGCAACAAGAGACGCCTTAAATCACCACAAACAAGGTCATTTCACAAAGTGAAGCACAAGGACAATACGGTTATCACCAAGAACACTTCTATCATTCATGTTATAGCAAAGCACCACCAATTGAACCTCACCCAGAAAATGCCTAACCTGCAGAAATGATCATCTATCACCAGCAGAGAGCAGAAAAGTCAGCTGCAGCTTCACAAAGCATGAAAACAAGGTAAGAAAGAACTCAGCCATATGTTGATATTTTGTTACAGATGTTTAGAAAGGGTTATGTTATTATTGGATTCTCAGTTTTTTTGTTATCTCCCAAAGGAAGACTATAAGAATTACTCTTGATTATTTCCATTCTTTGAATGATTGAAAACACTTCTCCCTTGTGCAGTTGTAGGCTTTTCAAGTTTGGCAACCTATCTTAGTTTATGTTGTCTTGTATAGTTACTAATATGTACCTGTGCCAAACAATTGACACAAAGTATTACTTAAAAGTTAATCTATGTAAGTCATTATATTTTTATGTTTTTTAATAAATCCTCAAGCCAATCTTTCGGGCCCATTCCTTGTGGGTTCACGGGGCTCATGCCAGGTTGACCTAAATGGCTCCACGGGGCTCATGCCAGGTTGACCTAAATGGCTCCTAGGGCCTATGGAGGGATAGCCAACCCCAAATTAGTTTTTAGTATATAGTATACGTTAGTTTACCTACAATAAAGTAAAGTTTTACATATCAAAGTCTATATATTTATTGGCTATATTCCAAGCCTAATAGACTCTCCTTTTTCTTCATAGACCATGTTGACTGCTTTATGACACCCTCCCTATCAAGCTTAGAAATCACTCTTGAATGGCATAAAATATTCAAGAACTCCGCTCAAAAGATTTGTTAATATTCATGATTGGCTATGTCAAATTTGAAAACTTAGTCAAGACCGATAAAAAAAAATTACAAATACATAAAAGAAATGCATGCAACTTTATTACCTTTCTACAAGTGTTTTAAAAAACAATACAAATACATAAAAGAAATGCATGCAACTTTATTCCTTTCCACAAGTGTTTTTTGGTCAATAAATCCTTTTTAACTGGAGAGGGTACATAACTTCTTACAAGATCAACTTTAATTCCAGAAGACCTTCAGCTAGGAAGCCACGACTTGAGGATATCTATATGTAAAAATTAAGTTTTACTTATCCATGTCTATATTTTTGTTGGCTATATTCCAAGACTATTAGACTAGCCTTTTTCATCATAGTTCATGTTGACTGCTTTATGACATCCTCCATATCCATCCTAGAAATTACTCTAGAACAGCATAAAATATAATATTCATGGCTGTCTATATCAAATTTGAATACCTGGTTAAGAGTGATAAAAGGAGTGAACTAAAGGTGTAGCATTCTTCCCTCCAGGACAGCAGGCTCTGTTGTCCTTTCTGACATCATCTCCCAAAGTCTACACCATGTCCATCCCTACTGCATCTGTCAACCATCATCATCGCTGCAGACTGCATGCAGCATCATCATTCGATGGGCCCATCCATCCATCATCCTGGCAGATGATGGGACGACTGTACAGACCACAATCAACCACCAACTTACAAAAGTAATGGCCTCCCAAGTGGCAACTGGCAGGCCATCTGTGACTGTCCAGAGATCTAGATCAAAGCAATTGTGGAGATCGATCCTCTGATTGGGGGAAAACAACTACCAACCAATCTCAAACATGAAACCAAAATAAAATTCAAAACGTTTTTGCCTCCCATCCAATGTTGGGCGGTATTTGCAAGCAGAATAGTCTTTGTTGGTGATTCAATCGGAAGAAACCAGTGGGAATCAATCATTTGCATGCTAGCAGAGGTGGTTCAAAACAAACTCCAATTATATGAGGCGAATGGAAGCCCCATTATAAAGAACAAGGGGTTTTGTCCATCAGATTCAAGGAATTCAACTTCACTGTCGAATATTACAGGGCACTATTTTTGGTTTTGCAAGGCTGCCTTCCTAAAGGGTCTCCTCCGGAAGTTAGAATTACACTGAAATTGAATTTGGTTGACTGGACGTTTTGGTATTGGAAGGATGCAGATATTCTAGTCTTCAACACAGGGCATTGGTGGAACTTTGTGAAGACCTTGAGAGGGCAAGCTAGCAATCTATGGCTACAGTAAGTCATCAGGGATGAGTATAACCCCTTTTCCATCCTCATTTGAAAACCATTGCATGGCTGAGATAGCACGCAGGCCTCTATCACAAAGCAACCTTCCATCCTTTTATACAAAACATTCACAATTGATCACTCGATTTCAGTTGTTTCAAACGTTGGTTGGTAATCTAGGTAAGCACACGGTTATTTTTCTTTCTTCTCATATTTGCAGGTTAAGTAGTGAATCCTGGGGTCCAGATCTCTGATCTTTAGTTCTTTCCTACTACTATATAGTTATAGAGTTACTGTTGTTAGTTGCGACTATATTTTTTCTCATATTACCTCTGTTCCTCCAGACAGGCAAATGAAAAGAATGATTAAGAAATCAGTTGACATATTTTTTTTTCCAATATCCCCAAGGCAAGAATGCCAATGAAACCCACAATATAATTGTGATTTTTCTTTTGAGCCAAAAGGTCAGAGAAATTACATACTATGGAAATTAATGAGAAGATATAATATTCTATTCATCAGGCTCTAGATTTTTTATTTTACTCCAGACAGGCAAATGAAAAAAATGGTTAAGAAATCAAATGACATATTTTTTTCCAATATCCCCAAGGCAAGAATGCCAATGAAACCCACTATACAATTGTGATTTTTTTTCGAGCCAAAAGGTCAGTGAACATTGCATACAATGTAAATTAATGAAATTAATGAGAAGATATAATGTTCTGTTCATTAGGCTCTAGATTTTTTATTTTTTTTTGGTTCCATACAAAATATATCTAAACAGGATTTAAATGGGTTGTTCCCTAGATTTCTAAAACAACTGTTTCACTCCATTTGTACTTACTTATAATATCTATTGATTCAATATTTGCATTATTTGCATCTAAAAGGTGAATTCTTTAGCAATTCTGTCTGATGGATGTTCATTTATATTTTATTATGTACTCAAAATATCAAGCTCATTTATAATTGTGTACCCAAAATATCAGGCACTCTGTATGTGACTATGATCCATTGCAGGGTCGAGACTCAAGAATATATATTTGTAAGAGAATTTGTGCGCTTTCTAGCAAGTGTGTTGCTTAAGGCATCCAAAGATTCAGGCAATGAAGATATAAACCTTATAGTAGGTAACCTTGTTTCTTTGGACCAAGAACTTTCATGGTTTAGGAAGGAGGCATCAAATTGGAAAGTTGACCTTCTTAATTCCAATCTTCAAAAGGCAAGCAAAGATTACTGTAAGTACTGCTTTCCTTTCCTTGATAGGAAATATTTATTTTACCATTTATGATTTTTTCCTTATGGTTTAACTTGTGTAATTTGTTTTACTAACATAAATGTAGAAAGTAAAAGAATAATGACTGTTTCTTTCTTATTACATGAAAAGGCTCGAATTATCTGTGTATTTTTTTAACTAATTTGTGGCACTATTCAATTAAGAAATTAACAGGTTTCTTGAGAGTCTCATGCAACCAGGAGTTGGGTGTGTTGTCACAAGTGCAGCACTTTGGGCCATTGAAGTGGTGTACTGTGACAGCTTTGCAATTTGTTTGGAAGTTGATGCCAAGATTCCACTAGCGTTGCTTGAAGCCTGTCAGCACCGGGGCAACAAAGGATTCAAGCAATACTTCATATATTTACAGAAAATTGCAGTTAAGGCTTTGGAAAATGCCTCTCCTGATGTGCAACAAAATGCAGAGGGAGCCTTTGTACAAGTTCTAAGGAACGGAGTTGAGTTTTGGAATATGAGTTATGATGACAATAACTGAAAAGTTACTTTGGAACATCAAAAGCTTATTGTTGGTGATTTTAGTGTCATGCATTGTGGACACCTTTAACTTTAGTTGTTATCTATGCGACGCTGCAACCTATCTTTTTACAAGGGCATATCCCTCTATTAAGATTTCCTTCCACATTAATACTCCCCCTCCCTCCTATATATCTAAAGTGTTTGTCAATTGGGTTTAGCTCGGGTGGTTGGGAGGAATGATTGTTATCCTCCCCACCCAGGTTCAATTTCCACAAGTGACATGTTGAGCTCATAATGAGTATATTGTTGTAATGGCTTCAAGCCTTGTTGTTGACCAGCCTTGTGCCTTGAAGATTCTAGGGTTTACCCTGGGTACCATCTTTGAAATGAGGGGAAGTACTAGGGGATTTTCCCTGGGCTTTGTAACCAGGAAAATAATATCTAAAGTGTTTGACCAAGTCTAAAAATGTATTCTTGTTGTGATAGAATTGAGTTGATATTGATCATTATGACTTTATGCACATAATTTTTAAATTTATTCTTGTTGTGATTGTTGTGATAGAGTTGAGTTGATATTGATCATCATGACTTTTTTTCCAAGGTTACAAAGGCCAGGGAAAACTCCCAAGTACTTCCCCTCATTTCAAGAATGGTACTCAAGGTAAACCCTAGAATCTTCAGGGCACAAGGCCGATCAACAACAAGGCTCGAAGCCATTACAACAATATATTCATTATGAGCTCAATATGTCACTTACGGGAATTGAACCCAAGTGGGGAGGATAACAATCATTCCACTCAAGCTAAACCCAATTGACATGATCATCATGACTTTATGCAAATAATATTGAAATTTATTCCTTTTGTGAACTTCTAAAAGTGGATTTTGCAGCGCAGAAATGACTAATAAATAATCCTTTTATAAGATTTTTGAGTTTGAATGATTCTGACCTTTAGTTTGCTTCCGGCTTCATCGTTTGGCATTAGACCGTGTCTTGGTGGGGGTGAAAACTAATGTTTTGATAATGTCTATTCCAGTTATTCTTCCAACCTTAATTTTTTGGTAAGATATCATCATCGGTTACATGTGAAATGTTGCTTGTTTGATGTCATAGTTTAATGTTAATCTTGAATTTGCCTAAAAATTTTGCTATCGGCAAGCTCATTTTCTTACAATATTTGAAAGCTTTAGCTGTTGTTGTAATTACAGAGAACAACCCTACCCTTAATTTAATTTTAGCCACTCCTTTTCTTGCAACAACCTTACCCAGCTATGATTGTGAGATTTAATGTTTAATTTAATCTTACCCACTCTTTCTATGATATAGACTATACTGTTAATTGACTTGAAGCACTGATCTTATTTTTAAGCAATTTAGTTGGGCCTGTATTTGAACTCCCAAAAAGAATAGAATCCTAAGATTTCTTGGGGTTTTATTGTTAGCTCGTAAGGAAAAATGGAAATGGAGGCATTCTAGTAAGTTTTGAGATTTACATATAATCTTCGTTGACGAGTTATAAGATTTTCATCTTTCACTTGTATAATCTTTATTTAAGTTTTTACAAGATGAGACACAGTACTCACGACAATACCTCAATTATATTTCTTGGTATGATGTTATATGATTGACAATATTTAAAAACGCTATCTCAATTAATTTGACTTACACGACAGACTTTCATATAGGGTTATGCCCACACATTTTTATTACAAAAATAGAATATTAGAGGGATTTGGCAGGTTCACAGAGGGTCCTCCCTTCAAGATGTTTTTCCCTCAAAAGATGGAAAGAGTAGAATGTCAGTGAAGGAAGTCTTAACACCTTTGTTTTGAATATTTAAATAAATGAACTTGTTAAAAACTGGACGATATTGAAAGAATCACTTCGGAAGCTTGTAGAAATCGCAATAAATACTTGTATGTGCGAAAGTAAGAAGTCCTACAAAGCAACTTTACGAGTGCAACAATAATAGGAGGTTATGATTGTAAAAGGTCATGTGAGTTGTAACAATCAAAGAATTGATTTCTTAGAAGCACTTTGATGGTGTCCTCTCACACATTATTCCAATTAATAAGAGACAAGTGTTCCACTGAAAGGAAAACCATGTCATTTTTTATCAACTATTATCAGAGATGTAATTTAGGTACTATTAATAGTTGGCTAGAAGGGTTTCTTAAACAACTTTTACAATTATTGTAATGCACATTACCAATATTGCATGTGGATTATATGTATAAACGCTTTCATTTATGCACATATACAGAAGCACTTCAATATATATGCATATACACACGTAAGCTTCCATATACGGTTATATGCTCATAAATATATTACGCATATTGTAATGCCCTATATTCGGGGATTCAAGGTTTTTAACAATAAATTTGTTATCTAAATGACTTAGTAATTTTGTTTATTTGTTTACATGTCATTTGATTTATGTATCTATTTTCATCAAAGTAAATATAATTTTTGTCTTTGTTCTAGTATAAATAACAATTAAATTTCAAATCCTCTAACACATCTTCTAAATATAAGTATGTATTTTTAACTTTTATTTACAGAAATCAGTAATAAGTAATATCAACGAAATCTTTGTTGAAGAAGAAGGTTGTCCCATTAGCTTTCTTGTTGATAACTTGCTTGAAACTAATTTTTCTCAGCCATCTAGGAACAAAGCCTCTCTGGCCCCCTAGCTCCAGGAAAATAGATTTCCTGGCTCCTGAGCCCAAATTCCCAACAACACCAGTCCACTAGTAAGCCCACCAAAATTTTCAATAATTATCCTCCTCATATTTCTCTTCCCTCTCCCAATCGAATCCCCCTCCCCAATGCCCAACTCACCCTTCATTATCTCTCCATCCACGAACTTCTGCACCCCCCCCAAATCAATTTTCCAACTTCCCTTATACCTTCTCATAAATTACATACCTACCCCCAAAACAATAAAATATTAAATCATTTGTTTGTTACATTACTTAATTCTAAAAAAAAATAATCTTATTAGCTCAATAATTCACTTAATTTAACTTAATTAATTATAATCATTAATTAATTTCACTGAGTGTTGCATACACCCACCCGTCAAGAAACTTCGTCCTGAAGTCCTGAAGTTATAGTAACTTACAATACAAGGATAATAATAACATGATTCATACATCTAGATCAGATAAACACATCATTAATTTAAACATTCATAAATAATAGTATACATGCACACATCATGTATGCGTAGCTAGCGCATACAGAACTCGCTCGTGTACTAATGGCAATAATTAACACATCTAATGCAATT
This sequence comes from Picea engelmannii, assembly GCA_009831015.1. Lineage (NCBI taxonomy): Eukaryota > Viridiplantae > Streptophyta > Pinopsida > Pinales > Pinaceae > Picea > Picea engelmannii. Next base: position 712,042 of record ML778081.1, on the reverse strand, counting down.
CATGTATGCTTTCAATCCAATCAACAATGCAATTAACTTCATAAATAATAAATCAATCTTTTACAATATTTACACAATCCTTCAATTATAATAATTTAACACAAGCAACATTTACCTAGATAATTGTAATTTAGTTAAGCATTTTTGTTAGCAAAAAGAAAATTAAACACTTATACTATAAGATTAAAACCCCACACACTCTCAACTATTTCTAATCATCTCGCCTTCCTAACCTACTTCCATCTTCCATCCCTATCATTCCTCTACTGGACTATCATGGAGCGTCAACTATATTGACCTAACTCCAGATAAAACCTGTAAGCGGAAGTGTCAACTACATTGACCAAAGCTTCCCCAATAGGCCACTGGTAGTCATCATCACATGTCTAGGGGAGCGTGATCTAACACCATCCTCCCATGACTCCAGGTTTCAGAGGATACACAATGGGAAATGTTTTCACCCCTCCTGATAGAACTAGGGTCAACACATTATCATGGACCATATCGTGGCACTAGTGTTTTTGAGATTTTGTCATCGTATATTTAGTTTCAGGTAGTATCGCTACTTGAAAAACCCGCACTCGCCCACATATCATAGCAATGGATTTGAACCAACATAATTTTGCATACAAAGATTCATACCATATTGTTTCTCAGTTGATGTTCACAACATCAACCCTTTATTATCATTATCATTTGGTTATTTCAGAGCCCATTGATCTGCATATTAGTTATAGCACAAACACACACATATACATACACATTATCATGTAAACGCATTTAACCATATCATTAACTTGGTATCCACGTACCAACATCTTTAAATTTCAAAATTTTCAAGCTAGAAATAGGTTGCATAATATCCATCATAAGTCACATAATAATAAACTTTCATAGTATTTGCATTCATATAGATTCATATGTCCAAAATTTTAAGTGTCAAGTAATCAATGTTCCACAGATCATAAGCAAATAAAGATACGACTAGGCAGAAGTAATTCTAGATGTCTAAGTACAAATGGGTCATTACATACACCTATCCTTTGGAAAACATAGTCTCAAAAAAGTGAGGGATGATCTCATCGTAAAGTCTCTGCATCCTCCCAAGTAGTAGATCATGGGCTATACTTGTCCCACTGGACCTTAACTTGGTCTACCAAACAATTCCTGAGTTGTCGGACCCTACGGTCCAATATGTGTAATGGTTCGACCATGATGGTTCCCGCGTCTGAGACCTGCAATTCCTTCCAATTTAGTTTGTGAGATTTGTCAGCAACGTAATGTCGTAGAACATATACATGAAAAGCATCATAAGTTTTATGCAAGTGGGATGGCAGTACGAGGCGATAGGATACGAGTCCAATTCTCTCTTGGATTTTAAACGGACCTATAAATCGAGGCGACAACTTTGTCCCTTTCCCAAACTGACTGGTACTCTTATTAGGCTTGATACAAATGAAAACTTGATCTCCCACTTTATAACTTCGGTCAGTCCTATGTGCATTAGCATAACTTTTTTTGTCTATCTTGCGCCTCCTTTAATCATTGTCTAATCTAAATCACCTGCTCCTCCATCTCTTGAATCAATTATGGACCTATTGTCACTCAGTCTTCAAACATTTCCCAACTCAATGGTGTCTTGCATGGCCTTCCATACAAAGCTTCATAGGATGACATTCCATACAAAGTTTCATAGATACTTCTCCTGATGGGTTTGATTATCCATAACATACATCCTAAGCATGTCTTCCATAACCTGATTTACTCTTTCCATTTGCCCATCTGTTTCACAGTGATATGTTGTGCTTAAGTTCAACAGAGTCCCCAATGTTGGCTGCAAACTTGTCCAAAACCTAGATGTGAATTGAGAGTCCCTATCTGAAATGATCTTCTTGGGTAACCCATGCAAATAGATGACATCACTTATAAAAACACGTGACACATCAATGACATCATAAGTGTCTCTGACTGGAATAAAATGAGCAGTCTTGGTCAACTTATCAACTATAACAAGAATGGCATTGTGCTTCTGTGATGTGAGTGGCAATCCCATAACGAAATCCATTGAAATGACTTCCCATTTGGACATAGGAATATCATGCGGTTGTAGGAGACTTGTCGGGCGATGATGATCAACCTTTACTTGCTGACACTCAAGACACTTAGTGATGAAATGGATTGCATCATGCTTCATGTATTCCCAGAAGAAAAACTTCTTCTTGTTTGCATACATTTTCTTCACACTTGGATGTGCATAGTAAAGTGCTCTATGGGCTTCCTTGAGTATGATGTTTTGAATATCCCCACTCTCGGGGATGTACATCCTTCCTTGGTATCTCAATAATCCATCTACTTCAAGGCTATATCCTTCAAACTTTGACTCTAATTGTCTCTCGCCCTAAAGGGCTAAAGTAACCTTTAAATACCAACTATCTCCGAGAAGTTGTCCCAACACTTGTTCTCTTGGATTAATCTTTAAGGGCACCAAGGAGAAGATACGTGGCATTCTTCTTAGGGCATCTGTGACCACATTCTCATTTCCCTTGATGTACAAGATTCCAAAATCATACTCACTCATAAAGTCACTTAATTGCCTCTACCTGGCATTGAGATCCCTTTGAGTGAAGAGATGCTTTAAGCTTTCATGGTTTGTTTTGAGCTCAAAGCTTCGCCCCACTAGATAATGTCTCCAAAGCTTCATAGCTAGCATTACAATTGCCAACTCTAAATCATGAGTAGCATATAGCTCCTCATGTTCCTTCAACTTTCTTGATGCATATGCTATCACTCCCCCATATTGCATTAGCACGACCCCCAATCCTTGCTTCGAGGCATTCATGCAGACTATGAAGTCTTTCTCCATATCCAACATTCGTAGAATTAACACACTGGGTAGTAACCTCTTAAGTTCGATGAATGCAATGTCACATTCATTTGTCCACTCATACCTGACTCCCTTGCGTCGTAAGGTGGTGATGGGTTTCGCTATCTTTGAGAATCCTTCCAAAAACCTTCGATAATAACAAGCTAGTCGCATGAAGCTTCTCACCTCATGAGCATTTCTCGGCACTGACCAATCCATAATGCCCTTCACCTTTTCCGGGTCCACAAAAATCTATTCTCCTGAAATGATATGACCCAGATAGTGAATCTCTTTTTGGAAGAAAGAGCACTTTGACAACTTGCCATACAATTTGTTCTCTCTAAGGCATGACAACACCACTTGCAAGTGTTCCTCATGTTCTCTTTCATTCTTGGAATAGATGAGGATATCATCAAGAAAGACCTGCACAAAGTGGTCTAAGTACTTTAAAAATACACCATTCATGAGGCTCGTGAATATTATTGGTGCATTGGTCAAACCAAAAGGCACTACAATAAACTCGTATTGTCCAAACCGAGTTCGAAAGGCAGTTTTAGGAATATCGTCTTCCTTAATCCTTAACTCATGATACCCTGATCGTAGATCAATTTTTGAGAAAACCGTGGCTCCTTTCATCTGATCAAAAAGATCATCTATATGTGGTATTGGGTACCTATTCTTCACTATAACACGATTCAAGTCCCTGTAATCTATACACAGTCATAAGGAACCGCCCTTCTTCTTGACAAATATTATTGGTTCACCCCAAGGTGAAACACTTGGCCTTATCAGCTCTAAGTCCAGTAGTTCCTTCAACTGCATTTACAACTCACAAAGTTATGGAGCTGTCATCCTATACGGTGTCTTGGAAATTGGCTCTGCACCAGGTTTTAGCTTGATGGTAAAATCAAGCTCCCTCTCAGGAGGCAACCCTAACAACTCTTGCGGAAAAACATCCTTGAATTGCAAAAAAAATGTATACTGATCTAGAGAGGTTTATTTCCCTCCATTGACTGCTTCCACTACATATAATCGACAACCTTGTCTCATGCAATGTTTAACCTTCATTGTCGAGATAAAGCATAGAGACACCTTCCTTCGTATACCATGGATCTCTACTGACTTTCCTTCATCATCTATGCAAAGCATCATCTTTGTGAAACAATCCACCAAAGCTCGATGAGTTTCTAAACAATCCATCCCAATGATTAGATCATATGTCCCTAGGGCAGTGACGCACACCTTCAACCTAGTAGTACACATTCCTAGGTCAACAAAACAATTATCGACGCTAGGTCCTACCGTTTGTTTTTCTCCCGAAACCATCTCGACTTGTTTAAAGTCATCGTGCTCATAGGCTACCAACCCACACTTTTCTAATGCACATGGTGAAATGAAACTATCTGTAGCACCAGAATCAAACAAAATTTTAACATTGACATGATTTAGCGTACCTAACGACTCCACCACAATGGATTGATGTTATGTCTAACGGTTATTAACCACTGCATAAATCTAGTGGCTACTACTTTCCCTTCCCATTAGGGCCTTTCGCTCTCTATACACAAGGCCTACTTGTGATTCTGGGAAGTCACATTGGTATTGAGGTCCTATGTACCCCCAACAAGTAACATGGGGTGGAACCTGCACACTTCCCTGTGAAGGTATCTGAATTGAGTTTCATCCCCTGGAACCCCTGCCCCTACTAGCTACCCCCTGAGAAGGTCATGGACTTGCTTGTGTTGTGGGTGATGAGTGAGATGCTATACTCACTACCATTGAAGTACATGTTGTAACTGCTCTAGCTGCGACTCTATTTCCATAAAGAGGTGGCTTAGAGCTTCCTCCCTTAGAGAAGGTCCTAGGGGCCTTCCCCACAAATCCAGGTTGTTGTGGAATAGTTGATCTCGTACCTTTGTTTAAGCTCATATACTCTTCTTCGTAACGAGCACTTTCAACTACTTCGACCACTGACGATGGTTTCCACATCCACACCATGGCTCTTATCTTAGGGTTTATCCCATACACAACATTCTTCTTGTCATTGATCAGTATCCAAGTATGAAACATACTTTACTAACTCCATGAAATTGATTTCATACTCTTCCACAATTTTGTTTCCCTGAACTAGAGCATGAAATGCTCTTGTTGTTCCTCTGTAAGGTAGCTAGAGAGGTAGTGGGGGGGCCCAGAGGGCCCATAGTGATAATAGTAGAGGTCATTCAATGTAATGTGGACTAGGTCCACTATATTATTAAATAAGGCCCACTATGGTAGTTAGATATAATAAATGGGTAATTAGATATAATTAATGTAAGAGGGCTTCTTAGAAAGTTCTACTTCTAGAAGATTCCTCCTCTAGAATGTTCTTAGGAGATGATAGCACTATATAAAGAGGTTCAAGCAATGTAATGAGACATGAAGAGAAATATTGTATTTGGCGTTGAAGCTCATTAGGAGGATGCCCCCTTGAAGAGGCAAGTGAACAGGAGATGATCCCTTCCATAATAGGATCCATTATATGGTGTTGCCCTACCTCAAGGGTTTGATATAATAAAATTGTGTTTTTCTATATTGTTCTTCTATATCTATTGTAGTGCTTTTGTATTCAGTATTTGGTTCTTAACAAGTGGTATCAGAGCACTTTCCTTGGCTGGAGTTGTGGGCAAATATTTTTTATTTTTGTAGATTTTTTTTTCGGAGAAGAAAAAAGAGGGCCGCGACATTCCAGACATTTTCGGTATATTTTTGTGCAGAATTTGTAGAAATAGGGTGTAGATCTGAGTTCCTCTCATAAAAACACTCAAGTTCAAAAAATAAAATCGTCCGAAACAGAGTCTAGGAAGTCAAGATATTGAAGTTTTAAAATCTGTAAATTTTCAGGATTTTTTCAGCGGACGGCGGCGAGAATTTTTTTATTTATATAGCACATGGAGGTCGAATTTGCCCAAATAAATTACAGATCTGAGTTCCTCTCACAATTTCACCCAATTTCAAAAAAAAAATCAACCAAAACGGAGTCCGGGAAGTGAAGTTATGAGCATTTTAACTTCAACAGTTTTTTAGGGTTTTTCCAGAAAAAACCGCGATTTTCTGCCGTAACTTATTGGGTGAGTTCATAGGATGCTCAGATGACTATTTCTTCTCAAAACCTAAAAGAAATTCTTGAATCATTCAAAGCCCAATTGTTTCACACATTGGATGACAGATTGGATGCATTTGTACATGGCCTCACAGACCGCCTCACAGACAACCTCAATGATAGTTTTCGTAGTATTCAAGATTTATTGAATAACCTGCAGGAGAGATTTCTTATGGAGGACCTCAGGGATGAATATAATCAAGAAATATATGTTTGGTATGATTTCGAGGCAGATTGTGATGATTGGTATATGGATAGTTGTCATTTCTGGGATGACAACCACTTTCATATTTTATTTGATGACTCTACTCCACCTTCTGTAGGGAACATCAAAATCTCACATCAGGAGCTAGTTACCAGCGTTCAGTCTACATATTCTACAGTGGTATTATTCATTCCATATTCTTCTACGACCCTTTTCCACTATGTGGATGGATCTTCTTATTTGGATCCACATGATAGGTGTCAGTCTTTGGAGCATCAATTGGAGCTGGTTATTGTGTTCCAAAATCTTCCATGGGGAGTTCACATGAGCACTTGGACATGGGACCCGGGCTTACAATGGTGGTTGGACTACTTCAGCATGGTGGATTTCCTTTCTACATGGGACCTTGGTTCTTCATTCTTCTTCAGC